>ML271962.1:0-41168 GCA_005239495.1 Nicotiana undulata | reverse complement strand
TGGCTTGCCTAACCCCACCGTTAGGCGCCATCACGACCTGGACCGGTTTTGGGTCGTGACATAACTTTTACCTCGTATTAAGTAAAATTGCTGAATGAAAATCTACCTAAATATCAGTGTTTATGTGAGATGTTATCACAAATTTCAATTTCTATATGTTGATGTGCTTACACATGCTCAAAAAATGCAGATTTAGTAGCATGTTTAATTCATCCTTGTTGGGCTTAAGTGCTATATATGTGTATTTACACTTAGTTGTAGTTTTTAGGTTGTGTGTATCAATGTCTTACGATTTTAGCTTTGTGAAAACACGAAGTTACATGTGATAGCATTATAGAGGAGAATCTGACCACTGGTTAGG
Source organism: Nicotiana undulata (assembly GCA_005239495.1). Classification (NCBI taxonomy): domain Eukaryota; kingdom Viridiplantae; phylum Streptophyta; class Magnoliopsida; order Solanales; family Solanaceae; genus Nicotiana; species Nicotiana undulata. Next base: position 40,807 of record ML271962.1, on the reverse strand, counting down.
TCAGATTCACTCTAAAAAATGAAAATCTTTACTTTCATTTGAGATCGCAGGTATTATATTTGGTTTTGGCTAAGAAAGAGCACATGGTGTTTAAGTAGATCTGAAGCAACCATAGATTAAGATCACTACTGTCATTTAATGTTGTATAAGAAAACTTGTATTTTTGTAGTTTAACATTTACTTAAAAGAAAAATGTATCTATGGACTCTTATTTTCAGAACTGCTGTGGACAAAAAATTGGACTATTAGTACGATGTATTGTATATAGGAAATGGGTCAGCTTGCTAAAATGGCCCGTCAAGGCCTGAAACAGCCTGAACCCCCAAGCTATGGGTTCGAAGGGGGTACGAAAGCACAAAGTTATAGGGTTATATACTTTTTAAGGTTAATACAATATTGCATGTGTTAGGCATCTGATTATTAGGATTCGATTGAAATTCAAAATGCCTTTAAAACTTTACATGATTTTGATATTAAAATCAAGCTGACCGAAATTCCAGTTTTTTATTTTACTGTGGAAAACTCGCTTTCTTAAAATTTTTGTAATTCACCTTAAGTTGCTTATTTCAAATCTAATAAATTCTGAAGTGTATAGGTACAATTTTCCTAAACAGCATCTCTATAATGGCTAAATACAATAATGTTGATTGTAGTTTAGAACTGTAAATCAATGGTTCTGTTTTGTGCCCTTTTAAAAATTCTTTCATTTTAGTATGCTTTTGCTGAATTGTACAACTCCTCATTTTCACGAATAGTCAAAAATAGGATTTGCCTAAGTGTTAATTGCTAAATTGGGCTAGATTTGGCCATAGCCCAAATATTTGTCCTTAGACTAGCTAACTTAGTTTTTAGATGACTTTGACACATATATACCCTATAGTCCAAAACATACCCCTTTTTTTAGACTAATACTACAAAGACTTAGAGAATAAATGAATATTGCTTCAAATAAATATTTAAACCATCATGACCATAGTCATGGTTACGTAATCTACACTCGGGTTTGCAACTCATGCTCCCGACCACAACTTCGAACAATATTAAAAATCACATGTTGTAAATCACGGGTGCATTTCATGTGGCGCGTTTACAATGTGTCCAAAAACGACAAGTGACGCCATCGTGATTTGTTTCAATATAATCGATAAATATTAAAAGTGGCTAAAAGTAAAAAGGCTAAAATGCACAATGGGTTAAAATATGTAAATAATCAGATAATTAGGCCAAATATCAATAGTTAAGCGACCGTGCTAGAACCACAGAACCCGGGAGTGCCTAACACCTTCTCCTGGGTTAACATAATTTCCTTACCCGGATTTCTGATTCGCAGACAATTTTAAACAGTGTCAAAAATTTCCTCGATTTGTGATTCTAAATAAATAAATGGTGTCCTGGAATACCGTAAAAATTCGGGTGGCGACTCTAAAATGAAATAAAAATTCCGAAAGAATAATGTCACTTTAATTGGAAAAACTCCCTAATCCACCCTTACCGGAGGAAAAAGGATGTGTGACAGATTGCAAAGGTGTTCTCTTTCACTGATTGATGTTTCTTGAGTATAGAATGAATGTTGTAGCTTTACACCAACAGCGTAGTCTCTATGTTTCTTTTCTTTTCTTGATACAATACCTCACTAGTGTTTTAGCTCTCTTTCTTCTCTCACTAGTTACACAGCAGACCTAAAAGAACTACAATGCTTGTTTGGAGTAGACAAAATAAGGGTAGATGATTCGATCAAAGTATGTCCTTTTCAGGCCCCGAAACATTTGTATATATACTTTCAATGAAGTCTTCAAGAATCTCTAGAGATTTCAAACCCAAGAGAGTAGATCCTTGAAAGGAATAATAGATTGATTGTTTCCAAGAATAAGGTTAAGTTCTCATTACTCTTCCTTGATTTATGGTCTTGACGAGCTTGCCGTCGGCTGGGTATATCACTGTAGTACTTGGGTCATATTCGCTGGATCCCTTGATCTTTGGCTTCAGTTATTTACACTTCCTTTTGAATTGGGATCTTCCAGTAATAGCTTCCATCAATCTCTGATTGATTATCCTTGCCGGATCTTTGCTGTTTCTTCCTTTTTCACTGTTGATTTTGTTCCTTGTTAGCTTCTGTCAATCTCTGATTGATTGCTTCCGTCAATCTCTGATTGATTGTTCTTGCCGATCTTGCTTTTGCGTTGCTGATCTTGATTCTTTCCCTTGATCTATTCCTGACTGGTATTGCTTTTTGCATCTCTTTAGTATATTCCTTGAGACCCTACACCAAATGTAATATATTATTTTTCATCATTAAAACTTATAATAATGTTAACATAGACTATGCCCTCAATATCCATGATGTTAGAGAGATTTAAAAATAAATACAAAGTTTGGAGATTTATTTTCTTTTACATATATATGGTATTGTCTTTCTTAGAACACTTAAATTTAGGATGATCGCTTTCCTTAACTTTATAGGGTGTTATATTTTTAATATTTATGATCCTCGTTGATTTATGAATAGAAACGAAGGAACCAGAAATTCGTTTGGTCTCAAGGAAATAAAAAAATAAAACGACTAATATTATTATGAAATTTTCAGCAGTTGTTTAGTAAATGGTCCTCTTTTTATTTTTCTTACAACTTATAAATATTTTAGACCACGGTATTAAACTCCTTTTAAGCAAACTGGAAATCTTATTAGAAAATATTAGGACTTGAATCTAAAATTTTATAAGTTATTACATTAGACCACATTATAATATTTTGTTTGTAAGTTGAGCAAATAGAAATATTATATAAGCAAACATTAAAACGGAGTCTAACATTGTCAGAAAGGGATAATTTCCCAAGGATTATATCTGTACAACTTTAAAAATAGGGATCCAGTGCTTTACCATCGCATTCAATAAATTCCAGAATGAATCGAGAGCGCCAAAAAATGAAGTGTAACGACCCGACCGGTCGTTTTGAGATCCAGCGCGTCGTTCAGCAGTTGGGAGTCACGAACAGCTTCATTTCAGGTATATTGACTTGTGCATATGGTCGGAATTGAAATTCAGGAAGATCGGAGTTGAATTTAAAGGAAGATTCTCATTTTAAAAGTCTTAAGTTGAAGAAATCGAGTAAGGCTGGGATTTTGAGTAAACGACCTTGGAATCAGGATCCGAAGGTTCCATCAGGTTTGTATGATGATTTCAGACTTGGGCGTATGTCCGGAACGGGTTTTGGATAACCAAGGAACAGTTCAGCGCATATTGTGGAAAGTCAGTATTTTAAGGAAATATCCTAAGTTTGACTTGAAGTACATATCAATGATATTGAAGTCTGTTTGGGATTCCGAGTCTAGGAAATGCTCCGTATGGTGATTCTGGAGTTGGGAGCGCGATCGGAAGTGAATTCGGATATCCGGAAGTCAATTTAAGGTCATTCGGCTAAAGATTGAAAACTGAAGGTTTTTGAAGAATTCGACCGGAAATGGAAATTTTGATATCGGGGTCAGAATGCAGTTCCAGAAGTTGGAGCATGTCCGTAATGTCGAATATGACTTGCCTGCAAAATTTGAAGTCAATCGGACGTGGTTTGATAAGTTTCGGCATCAAATGTGGAATTTGGAAATTTCAAAGTTCATAAAGTTGAATTCTTGCGCGATTCGTGTTTTCGGCGTTGTTTGATGTGATTTGAGGCCTCGACTAAGTCCGTGATATGTTTCCAGACTTGTTGGTAAGTTCAGACGAGGTCCCGAGGGGCTCGGGTGTGTTTCGGGGTGGTTTCGGGTCATTTCGGAGTATATTGCTGTTGCTATTTTCTGGTGTTTCTGGTAATGCTATGCGATCGCAGCCTTATCTATGCGATCGCGGAGAGGAAATTGAGGGGCAAGGTTTTTCGCCTATGCGATCACGGATGTTGGTGTGTGATCGCGGAGAAGGGCTGGGCAGGCTAGTGCGATCGCAAGGAGGAAGGTGTGATCGCGGAGAAGGAATTTTTGTGGGAGCTGGAAATGGCCTGCGCGATCGCGGGTATGCTTGTGCGATCACGGAGGAGTGATCTGGGTGGCCTGTGCGATCGCAGACAACTTCATGCAATCGCATAGAAGGGCAGAACTGGGCAGTGTTGATTAAAACGGGATTTTGGCATTTCTCTCTCATTTTTCAAAGCCATGGGCGATTTTTGGAGAGCTTCAAGAGAAGATTTTCGTCATCTATGTTAAGGTAAGTTACTCCTACTCATTTCAAGTTAGATACAATATTATTACATGGATTAGAACATGAAAGATAGGGAAAATTTGAGGAAAAATTTAGAAGAAACCTAAAATTTAGAAATTTGGATTTTAGCCACGAATTGAGCATGAATAATTGAGTAAAATGTGTAATTGAATTAGTAAAGCTTCGGGTAGAGATTTTCTTCAAGAAATTTCGAGGTCCAGGCACGTGGGCCCAAGGGCATTTTGGTCATTTCATTGAGCCGGGCTGAGGAACTTTGTAATTTGAATTGGTTATGATCTATTGAGTATATTTTCATTGAATTATCGTTATTTGGATAGTTTGGGAGCGTGCGCATCCATTTTTAGTCGTCGTAGAGGCTTGGAAGCCGGTGATGAATCTTCGGAGCGAGGTGAGTCTCCTTTCTAACCTCGTAAGAGGGAAATTGTCCCTCTAGGTAACCTTGTTTGCTATGTGATCTTGTTTGGGGGCTACGTACGCACCGAGTGACGAGAGTCCGTACGTAGTGGCTATTACTGCTTCGTCCGGGTAGTTAGGACACAGCATGTTCATTGTTTTTCCCTGTTGTAGCATAGATATGACTTGTATACTTGTGTGATTGGTATTGTTGTCTTTAAACATTGTGATACTTGGCTTGATTTAAGTGTGATAAGAGAATCACGGGATGGGATCGGGTCGTACGCCACGGCAGAGTGACGAGTAATTATATTATGGGATCGGGTCGTACGCCACGGCAGAGTGATGATTGATTATATTATGGCATCGGGTCGTACGCCACGGCAGAGTGATGATTGATTATATTATGGGATCGGGCTGTATGCCACAACAGAGTCATGATTGATTATATTATGGGATTGGTATGTACGCCATGGCAAAGTGATGAGAGAGTATATTATGGGATCGGGCCGCACGCCACAGCGAAGACTACAGGGTGGGATCGGGCCGTACGCCACGGCGAGATTGAGACTACAGGGTGGGATCGGGCCGTATGCCATGGCGAGATTGAGACTACAGGGTGGGATCGGGCCGTACGCCATGACGAGATTAAGACTACATGGTGGGATCAGGCCGTACGCCACGGCGGATTTAAAGATACATTTATGGGAGCGGGCCGTATGCCTTAGCGGATTTAAAGAAAGGAAATTACTTCTTTATTTATTTTCAGAATTTATTTGGATTTCAGTGCCTTATATATATTTGTTGCTTAACTGCCTTGATATGTCTACTGCTTTCAGCATATTCTGTCCTATTTATATTGTTGGACCTTAGTGAGTGTCAAGTCGACCTCTCGTCACTACTTCTTCGAGATTAGACGGGATACTCACTGGGTACATATATGTATATGTACTCATACTACACTTTCTGTGTATTTTGTTGCACAGGTACCTTTATAGTACAATGATCGATTTGGGGACTTATACGGGCTGCATTCATCCAGAGGCGTTCCACAGCTGCCGGAGTCTCCCTTCTGTGTACTTGCATGTTATATCTATTGCCTTTGTCCCATTTATTTCTCGGACAAGAGTTGTATAATTGTATAAGTTCTTAGAAACTGCTCATGTAATTGTGTCACCGGGTTCTTGGGATGTGTTGAGTCTTGTTTTATTGAATTAAATTGATCTTAAAAAATTTATTTATTTGATTATGAAATGAAATAAAGGCAACGATTTCAAAATTGTTAAACAGGAAGTTATTTCAACTGATTAAGGGGTTGGCTTGCCTGATAGTGGTGTCCGGCGCCATCACAACCTATAGGTTTTGGGTCGTGACAACGTGGTATCAGAGCTCTAGGTTCCCGTAGGTTTCATGAGTCATGAGCAAGTCTAGTACAGTCATGCAGATCGGTACGGAGACGTCTGTACTTATCTTCGGGAGGCTACAGGGCTGTTAGGAGTACTTCCCTTCTTGATTCCTCATCGTGCGACTTGATACCTTTAAGGCTTATGCCTATGCTTCTTCCTACACAATCTTACGCGTCGCGAAGCGCTTGTTATGAATCAAGGGTTGAGAACTTTTAATGATACTATGGATGTGGTGCGGGATGTTTCTCCCAGCATAGTTGATTAAGGCTATCATCATTGTTTTGCGGAAGGATTTTATGTCGTCTCAGCTCGGTAGCTGTAATTATGAGAACTTTGAGGGCCATGCTCAGGTGGTTATGAAACTTACGAATGGTTATGGCGTGATGTTGGTATGAGGATATAACGTTTGCCTATGTATTGGGGTGATGAACGGTTTGAAGGGAGGTCTTCTCAAAGTAGGGTTTCGAGATTTCAGTATTTTTTTCCGTCGGGGGAGAGGCATTTGGGTTACAAATGATCTGGTCTTGGGCTGATAAAGTGGTAAAGATTGGTGTTTCCAAGTGGGGTGGAGTACTCACCTATAATAAGCTATCGTCGCCTTTGATCAAATGGAATGTGTTAAGTTCGCCGACGTTACAGCTTTTCGGTTGCGTTGGATTGGACTGTTGTGAATTAGTGTTGAAGAAGCGGTCGTCGGAGGTTGTGGGGTGTTGTGGTTCCGTATTGAATAATCATTTTTAATAAAGGCGGCTCGAGGAAGATGATCTTCGTAAAGATTTAAAGTTGTGAGGGATCTACCGGTTTAAGAGCTATAGAGAATGGTGTTGAATTGAGGTAGAAAGTGGGCACCATTCGACGGAGGAAGATATGTGAGAAGTGTTAGGCAGTAGTGCCAATTCTAAAAGATCAGGTGTAAGGAGAGGAAGTCAGGTAACGCTTGAGGGAATAAGTTGGACCAAGTGGGAGAGCGGCATCATAGTGGTGAATCAGAAGATGTAGTAGTGCAGTTAGTAGATGTCCAGGAAGAGCGGACGGATTGGTAAAGTTGGTAAATGGATACAGGCTTAGGATGGGGGGCTTGATATTGTAGAAAGTGAGAATCATAGCATAATGGTAGGTGTTAGTTGGCTAGTTTCCTCGGGTGGGTGGTCTTCTGTGAATAGGTTAGCGGTTGTAGGGATGGTAAGTTCTGTGCGGAGTCCTAGTGGCTAGTCGGTAAGAGGTAGAATGTCTGAATGGTGTTAGAAAATTCAAATATTTAAGGGAGGCTAATAGGAGAATTCAGAAGAATTGGGTGGATTGGTGGGACAATGTCATGTCATCAAAGGGGAAAAGGATCTCAACAGGGACTAGAGCGATGCAAGAAGTAGCTTCTGGCTAAGTGGGGGAGTCCCACCACCTGCAGTTGGGTCGTAGGATTGTGCTCTCATGGGATTGCGGATTTGTTGGCGTATCGACAAGATGTTACAACTAAGGAAAGGAGTATAGCGGTAATTGAGCATGGCATTCGATAAATGTGTGCAAAGTTGGTCCTATTGGACTAGGGTTAGGCTTTGGAAGACTAAGAATTCGTGCTTAAGGCATAGGCAAGTTGTAAGGGTAGCGACTCAGTCACGTGCTTCGATGAAAGGGTGTTCATGTGCTAGGAGAGCCTTGGCGTTGATTGTATTTGGGGCCAGTCAGAGTGGTTGACTCTCAGTAGTGGTCCTAATGAATTCGAAAGTTAGAGGAAGGTGGTGTTTAAGGGTTTCAGGCAGCAGTGTAAGTAAGAATCGAGCTTCTACAGTATAATCTCTGAGAAGAAGAAAGATTGGTTAACCATGGTTGAAATGGCACATGTACGGCAGTGATCAGTTCCTTCGTTGTGATTGGGTATGTGTATGGATTGCGCAGAAGTGTGTGGGGTGTGCCCGCCGTCGTAATAGATTTTATTTGGAAGCATTCAGGTACTATGGCATGTCAGGTGTAGGCGGATCCCGGAAGGTTTACGGTGGTTCAGACCACCACTTGAGGATTGGTATGTATTGCGATTGTGAAAATTCACTCGCGTGTTGTTATGGTTCTCATGAATTGAGGTAAGTGAAAGTTTCTATGTGATGAAGTGTTCACCCTGTTAGTGGTTCAGGAGTTATGATGGAACTTCCTATGCTATTCCAAATTGGCATGTTATGTGCAATAACAGTATGTAACGGGAAATAAGAATTTGAGAATTGCAGTTTGGTGTTGACAAGTGCGTCACGAGCTCAGAGGAGCAAGAACAAGGGAGTGAATGTCTAGAATAATCTGAAATTGTCTTCAGTGTCATCTGAGTTTGGTGGTTGGTGAACGAGGCTTTGTGTCCTGGTTACGGGACCTTGAATTGTTTTACAGCCTTAGGATGGTCGGTGGTATGGACGTGTATACTTGTTGCCTTGTGTGGAAAGTCGTGGGGGTGTGACCACGGGAAGATTGTGTAAGCGTGACTTGTAGTCACTTGATTGATTGCAGATTTAGACTAAGTATAAGGAGTGTCATATTGCTTAATTCAGAATTTATGCCTGGAAGGCATTCAGCTCAGTTGGTTGTGGATTGTGGGGTGTTTATCTCGGCTATGATGGTTTTCCTCGTGTGTATAAGAAAAAGGATGCGGGTTGTTTGGACCCAGGTAAGGCTATCAACCTAGTTCAATGCGAGAAGAATCGGCTTGAAGTGAGTGAATGGACTTAAACAAGATTTTGGGCGTCACGCGAGTCAGAGGTGTTAATTTCAGTATGGCACTCCTCAAGGAGGGGTATTGGGATATCAGGTGTTGTCCCGTCTTCGTCGAATTCATGTGATATAGCGATTGTGCCGTGTGAGTTGTGAAACGGCTTGGTAATTCTTATGTGTTGAGATTCCGCGTGGCGATGAGGTTAAGTGAGAAGAATGGCTCTTGAGATTCAGATTATATATCGCACCTCGGTGGTGCTTGAGTTTGTGGCATATGGCCCTATCAGTCTTCCCAGAATGGTATTATGCACTCAGCGTGCTTGTTACTGATGTCAGTAAATTGTATTAGTGAGAAATTCAGCTCTGTGTATATATTTCTTTATGTAAATTCTATGATGGGATCGGGTGGCACGCCGCCACGAGTATGTTATTTGGATCGGGTTGCGCGCCGCAACAATGTGATGTTGAGCAAGACTCCTATAGTGATTATTCTTGTGTTTTACTTCGTAATTTTCTGAGGAAAGTTCATATTAGTTGCGTGAGTTGAGTAGTCCCTTCCGGAGTCATTTCCTTATGTGTCGTGTTCGAATGGTGGCCTATTGGCGCATTGTGGCATCGTGTGAGGCTAATGGCCGTGTTTGGGGTGATTGGTTGTCTGAGCAGTTCATACTGGGTGAGAGGGAAATTATAAATCTGGGATCGGTGTGATAAGACTATGCAACTATATTACAGGACAATCACCATCATTGGTTGTAGTGAGATGATGATCTTAGTCAGGAGGAAGGAATTTAATGTTTAGTTAACTCTGCAGTTGGTTAGGGATTTCTACACATTTCCTCCGTTGTGGTGCTATGGTCAGCATTATAGCAGGATGTATGTGTGTATCTTATAAGGTGCTTTGAGAGCATCAAATTCGCAGAATTCTGGATATTAAGGTTCGGGGAGCGTTATTGTGGTCAGATGATGGACCATGATGTGTGTGGTGCGAATTCAGCAAAGGCACATAGTTGTGTTCTGGTGCCTCGAGTGGTAGTTGATATGGTGTTCAAATATTAGAATCAGGCATGGCAGAGAATTTCGGGTGTTGGAATAGAGTTTGGAACGTATTGTATGAATAAGAGGAGGATATCTTAAGATTTGATCAAGCTTATATGCTCAACTGGGTTGTGGTAGCACGGGCAGGTGCACGAGGTGTTAAACAGTGATTCCAGGTAATTCTGGGGCAGTTCCTGGCACGTTCGAGGACGAACGTCTGTTTTAAGTGGGGGAGAATGTAATGACCCGACCGGTTGTTTTGAGATCCAGCGCGTCGTTCAGCAGTTTGGAGTCACGAACAGCTTCATTTCAGGTATATTGACTTGTGCGTATGGTCGGAATTGAAATTCAGGAAGATCGGAGTTGAATTTAAAGGAAGATTCTCATTTTAGAAGTCTTTAGTTGAAGAAATCGAGTAAGGCTGGGATTTTGAGTAAACGACCTCAGAATCAGGATCCGAAGGTTCCAGCAGGTTCGTATGATGATTTAGGACTTGGGCGTATGTCCGGAACGGGTTTTCGATAACCCAGGAATAGTTCAGAGCATACTGTGGAAAGTCAATATTTTAAGGAACTTTCCTAAGGTTGACTTGAAGTACATTTCAATGATATTGAGGCCCGTTTGGGATTCTGAGTCTGGGAATAGCTTTGTATGGTGATTATGGAGTTGGGAGCGCGATCGTAAGTGAATTCGTATATCCGAAAGTCAATTTAAGGTCATTTGGCTAAAGATTAAAAACTGAAGGTTTTTGAAGAATTCGACCGGAAATGGAAATTTTTATATAGGGGTCGGAATGCGATTCCGGAAGTTGGAGCAGGTCCATAATGTCGAATATGACTTGCCTGCAAAATTTGAGGTCAATCGGACGTGGTTTGATAAGTTTCATAATCAAATGTGGAAGTTGGAAATTTCAAAGTTAATAAAGTTGAATTCTTGCGCGATTCGTGTTTTCGCCGTTGTTTGATGTGATTTGAGGCCTCGACTAAGTCCGTGATATGTTTCTAGACTTGTTGGTACGTTCGGACGAGGTCCCAAGGGGCTCGGGTGTGTTTCGGGGTGGTTTCGGGTCATTTCAGAGTATATTGTTGTTGTTTTTTTTTTTGTGTTTCTGGTACTGCTATGCGATCGCAGCCTTAGCTATGCGATCGCGGAGAGGAAATTGAGGGGAAAGGTTTTTGGCCTATGCGATCGCGGATGTTGGTGTGCGATCGCGGAGAAGGGCTGGGCAGGCTAGTGCGATCGCAAGGAGGAAGGTGCGATCGCAGAGAAGGAATTTTGGTGGGAGCTGGAAAAGGCCTGCGCGATCGCGGGTATGCTTGTGCGATCGCGGAGGAGTGATCTGGGTGGCCTGTGGGATCGCAGACAACTTCATGCGATCACATAGAGGGCAGAACTAGGCAGTGTTGATTAAAACGAGATTTTGGCATTTCTCTCTCATTTTTCAAAGCCATGGGCGATTTTTGGAGAGCTTCAAGAGAGGATTTTCGTCATCTATGTTACGGTAAGTTACTCCTACTCATTTCAAGTTAGATACAAGATTATTAAATAGATTAGAACATGAAAGTTAGGGAAAATTTGGAAGAAACCTAGAATTTGGAATTTTGGATTTTAGCCACGAATTGAGCATGAATAATTGAGTAAAATGTGTAATTGAATTAGTAAAGCTTCGGGTAGATATTTTCTTCAAGAAATTTCTAGGTCCGGGCACGTGGGCCCAAGGGCATTTTAGTCATTTCATTGAGCGGGGCTGAGGAACTTTGTAATTTGAATTGGTTATGATCTATTGAGTATATTTTCATTGAATTATCGTTATTTGGATAGTTTGGGAGCGTGCGCATCCATTTTTAGTCGTCGTAGAGGCTTGGAAGCCGGTGATGGATCTTCAGATCGAGGTGAGTCTCTTTTCTAACCTCGTAAGAGGGAAAACATCTCTCTAGGTAACCTTGTTTGCTATGTGATCTTGTTTGGGGGCTACATACGCATCGAGTGACGAGTGTCCGTACGTAGTGGCTATTACTGCTTTGTCCGGGTAGTTAGGACACAGCATGTTCATTGTTTTTCCCTGTTGTAGCATAGATATGACTTGTATACTTGTGTGATTGGTATCGTTGTGTTTAAACGTTGTGATACTTGGCTTGATTTAAGTGTGATAAGAGAATCACGGGATGGGATCGAGTCGTACGCCACGACAGAGTGACAAGTGATTATATTATGGGATCGGGCCGTACGCCACGGCAGAGTGATGATTGATTATATTATGGGATCGGGTCGTACGCCACGGCAGAGTGAAGATTGATTATGTTATGGGATCGGGCTGTACGCCACGGTAGAGTGATGAGAGAGTATATTATGGGATCGGGCCGTATGCCACGGCGAAGACTACAGGGTGGGATCGGGCCGTACGCCACGGCGAGATTGAGACTACAGGGTGGGATCGGGCCGTACGCCATGGCGAGATTGAGACTACAGGGTGGGATCAGGCCGTACGCCGCGGCGAGATTGAGACTACAGGGTGGGATCGGGTCGTACGCCACAGCGAGATTAAGACTATAGGGTGGGATCGGGCCATACGCCATGGCGGATTTAAAGATACATTTATGGGAGCAGGCCGTACGCCACGACGGATTTAAACTAAGGAAATTACTTCTTTACTTATTTTCAGAATTTATTTCGATTTCAGTGCCTTATATATATTTTCTACTTAACTGCCTTCACATGTCTACTGCTTTCAGCATATTCTGTCCTATTTATATTGTTGGACCTTAGTGAGTGTCAAGTCGACCTCTCGTCACTACTTCTTCGAGATTAGACGGGATACTCACTGGGTACATATATGTNGTACCTTTATAGTACAATGATCGATTTGGGGACTTATACGGGCTGCATTCATCCAGAGGCGTTCCACAGCTTCCGGAGTCTCCCTTCTGTGTACTTACATGTTATATCTATTGCCTTTGTCCCATTTATTTCTCGGACAAGAGTTGTATAATTGTATAAATTCTTAGAAACTGCTCATGTACTTGTGTCACCGGGTTCTAGGGATGTGTTGAGTCTTGTTTTATTGAATTAAATAGATTTCTTGTCGTGTTTAATTTACAAAAAAAATTATTCATTTGATTATGAAATGCAATAAAGGCAACGATTTCGAAATTGTTAAACAGAAAGGTATTTCAACTGATTAAGGGGTTGGCTTGCCTGACAGTGGTGTCCGGCGCCATCACAACCCATAGGTTTTGGGTTGTGACATGGAGCTTCCATTTTCGGGATACATAGTCATGCACCGAGCAAAGTGGTATATATCACAACCATTCACAAACACAAGGTTCTATCAAATATTAGCTTAAAGGGGGATATTTTCATAAATGTAATAATTGCATGGGGCTCTATTTGGTCGCCCCCTTTTAACTTATACCCGTTTTGTTTTTTCGTTTGCATCCGTACCCATTTTTTTGTTAAAAGCATTTTTAAAACACGATTTTGCCTTTCAGGACTATTGACAAACTGTAGTCTACAGGACAAAACATCAGCATGTTTTGGTATGATGGTTTAGCAAATGAATTAAATAACTTCAACATGCATTAAAAAAACCTCATTAGAAAATTACGTATTGCAAGACAAAAACTTAAGCATGTTTAGTCTGAAATTCTAGCAAATGAACTAAAAAACTTCAGCTTGTTTAGACTGAAGTTTCGGAGAAAATTTATGAAAAAAGTGTAGAGTGCAGGACAAAACTTCAACATGTTTTGGTGTGAAGTTTTAGCAAAGCAAATGAACTAAAAAACTTAAGCATGTTTAGTATGAAATTTTAACAAATGAACTAAAAAACATAAACATGTTTAGTCTGTAGTTTTAGCGAATGAACTAAATAACTTAAGCATGTTTAGTCTGAAGTTTTAGCGAATGAACTAAAAAACTTAAGCATGTTTAGTCTTGAGTTTTAGCAAATGAACTAAATAACTTAAGCATGTTTAGTCTGAAGTTTTAGCAAATGAACAAAATAACTTCAGCATGCATTAGCAAAAACTCATTAGAAAATTACATACTACAAGACAAAAACTTAAGCATGTTTAGTCTGAAGTTTTAGCTAATGAATTAGTAAGCTTAAGCATGTTTAGTCTGAAGTTTTTGCAAATGAGCTAAATAACTTCAGCATGTTTAAACAAAAGTGTAACGACCCGGTCGGTCGTTTTGAGAGTTAGCACCCCAATCCCCTAATAACTGCTCCTCCGAGGTCTATTTATGTTATTGGAACTTGTCGGAGCGTTGAGTGATGAAATTCGGAGTGATTTTGCACATATAGTCCTTAAGGTGAAGTTTAACCTTAAAAATTGGGCCGTAGCTAGAGATGTGTGAAGACGAATCCGGAACGAAATTCCGTCGACTCCGTTAGCTCCGTTGAGGGATTTCGGGGTTAGGAGCATGTTCGGAATCTGTTTTCGAGGTCGGGAGTAGATTTAGGCTTGAATTGGCGAAAGTTAGAATTTCGGCTGATAGGTAAGATTTTGATATCGGACTCGGAATGGAATTCCAAAAGCGATAGCAGGTCCGGACGAGTTTTGACGTATTTCGGCGTCGAATGTGAATTCTTGAAAATTCTTAAGTTCTTAGGCTTGAATCTATGCATAATTGATGATTTTGATGTTATGGGATGAGTTTTTAAGGCCCGACCAAGTTTGAATAAGGTATCTGGGACAGTTGGTAAGTTTGATTGAGGTCCCGGGGGCCTCGGGGTTGTTTCGGATGCCCAACGGGTGAGTTCGAAACTCTAATGAATTGCTGAACCAGACCTGTTTCTGGTGTTTCGCACCTGCGATGATTTTTCCGCAGGTGCGGACACGCAGGTGCGGTGGCCTTGTTTGCAGGTGCGGTTTTGGGTGGGGTAGCCAGTGGTCGCAGGTGCGACATGGGTTCGGCAGGGGCGGGACCGCAGGTGCGACCAGACGACCGCAGGTGCGGCCCTAAGCATTCTTAAGTGACCTCCACACCTGCGATGAAATTTCCGCATGTGCGGGTGAGGAGCCGCAGGTGCGAAATCCCTGGGCTGTTAATTCTAAAATCTGAGGTTTTGAAATTCATAACTCCAAAATCAATTGAGAGCTCGGGAATTTGCGATTTTCAGTGGGATTCGAAAAGGAGGATCATAGGTAACGTTTTCTAATCCTAATCCCTTGATATATCATTAATCGACATCAATTTCCTTAATCTAATCAATGAAAATGGGTGAAAAACCATAAAATTAGGTGAAACTTCCCCAAGTAAAGATCTGAGGATTTAGGGAGATTTTGGCATCGGATTTTGATGATTCTTGTTCGGGTGAGTTCGTGAGTGAATGGGTGTTCGGAAAATATAACTTTTACCTGATTCCGAGGCGTGGGCCCGGGGGACTTTTTGGGCGAATTTCCTAATTTCGCGTATTAGCTTCGAATGTCTTAGCTATTTTGTTCCTTGAAATGATATTTACACTATGCAATCAAATTGAATAGATTTGGGCCACCCGGAGTCGGATACTCGTGGCAAGAGCTTGATATTTGGTTGAGTAGCGTAGTCAATGTAAGTGGCTTGCCTAACTCTGTGTTGGGGATTTTCCCTTAGGCATTTTTAACTGACTTTCACTATAAAAACCCCGTGTACGTGAGGTGACGGGTGCGTGCATGGGTTATTTTTACTTGATTTCCTTCGTTCTTTCTATGGCATACCTCATTTTCAAATCTATTATTACTATTATTGGTTTAAACTGGGTAGCAACTTACAATTTAAACATGCCAATCGTTTTTATCTGATTTCCCACTCATTATTACTATTTGAACCTTGTTGAAATGTTTTACTCTATATTTGCCTACTGTTTTTCCTAAACTATTGAATTACGCTGCAGCTGGAATACATCTTGCATTGCATATTTAAATTGGGACTACGGACCGAGATCCGGGAGATTTGCCTCTGTACTGCATAGCATATTTAAATTGGGACTACGGGCCGAGATCCGGTAGCTTTCCCCATGTACTACTTAGCATATTTAAATTGGGACTACAGACCGAGATCTGGGAGCTTTCCCCCTGTACTGCGTTGCATATTTAAATTGGGACTACGGACCGAGATCCGGGAGCTTTCCCCTGTATTGCATTGCATGATTTTTGTTGAGTTATATGCTGTGCTGAGCCGAGAATTTCTTTACTTCTTTCTTCCCGTTTTTCCAAAATTTCTGCTTATTATTATTTCTACTGATTTGTCACTATACAACCTTCTAACTGTTTTATTATGTTTTCAAACTCAGTAGAGCCTCAACCTGACCTCATTACTACTTGACTGGGGTTAGGCTTGGCACTTACTGAGTACCGAATGTGGAGTACTCACGCCCTTTCCTGCGCATGTTTTCCCCATGTGCAGATCTAGGTACCGGTACACAGCGCTTCGGCTAGGAGTAACCAGGCAGCATTTTTGGAGACCGCGAGGTAATTCTTCTGCGTCCTAGAATCCCACGTGTCCCCGTCTACTCGATTACAGACTTAGTAGATAGTCAGATATACATTTCTTATTTCCGTTGTACAGAGCTTACTTGTGTAAAGCTTGTGATTGTGATATTCCGGGTTTTAGGAAAAGTAAAAGTTATAGCAGCCGAGCGACGAGCTCATAGTATTATCGTTTCTTTACTGTTACTATTTTTGTTTTGTCTTACTTCTGAAAATGTTAGGCTTACCTAGTCGTAGAGACTAGGTGCCGTCGCGAGATCGTTCGGAGGGTAAAACGGGTTGTGACAAGTTGGTATCAGAGCGTCTAGGTTTATAGGAGTCACAATCACAAGCCAGTTTATTAGAGTCTCGCGGATCGGTGCGGAGACGTCCGTATCTATATTCGGGAGGCTATGTAACTGTTAAGAAAAATCATACTTCTTGGAATCCCTTATCATGCTAGTTACTGTCACCAAAACTCTTAAACTCTATTCTATTCTTGCTTACAGATGGTTCGTACTCGTACCGGACGTACTAATGACCAGGCACTTGAGCCCCCAGTCAGAGCCACCAGAGGCAGGGGCCGGGGCAGAGGACGATCACGCGGTGCAGCCCGAGCACCGACTAGAGCAGAGGTAGAGAATCCCCCAGCAGCTACAGTTGGAGGGGCACCGGAGGTTCCTGCTATTACTCCGGCCCTCCAGGAGACTTTAGCTCAGTTCTTGAGTGCCTTCAGTACTCTGTCTCAGGCAAGATTACTTCCGATAGCCCCACCTACATCCCAGGCCAGGGGAGGGGCACAGACTCCCGCATCCCGTACTCCTGAGCATAGGGTTCATATGGGGAAGGTTCCAGAGTTTATCCCTATGCATCCAGCAGCTCCAGTTCAGCATGAGGCCAGAGCAGCTGCATCTGAGTCTGAGCAGCTCCGTCTTGAGAGGTACAAGAAGTACCACCCACCTGAGTTCAGTGGATCAGCTTCAGACGACGCTCTGGGTTTTCTTAAGGAGTGTCATCACATTCTCCACACTATGGGTATTGTGGAGACTAGCGGGATTTCCTTAACCGCTTTCCAGCTGAGGGCAGCAACCTATCAGTGGTGGCGTGCTTTTTAGCTTAATAGTCCGGACGAGGCAGCCTCACTTACTTGGGCTTGGTTTTCGGAGATGTTTCTACTCGAGTTTGTCCCTCAGAGTCTCGGGGATGCTTTGCGTGCGGAGTTTGAGCAGCTACGCCAGGGTACTATGACTATGTCGGAGTATGAAGTCCGTTTCAGTGACTTGGCACGTCATGCACCAAATTTTGTTTCTACTGTCGGAGAGAGAGTCTGACGTTTTATTGAGGGGCTCCATCCCAGTATTCGAACTAGCATGGCCAGATAGCTAGAGACAGATATCACTTACCAGCAGGCCGTGAGCATTGCCCGGAGGATTGAGAGTATGTTAGCCCGGGATAGGGAGGAGAGAGAGGCCAAGAGGTCTCGATAGACGGGTCACTTTTCAGGAGTTCGTGCACCTGCAGCACGCTTTGGTAGGGATTTTGTGAGTCGCCCCGTTCATTCAGCCCTCCCAGCAGCCAGTGGTATTCCAGCTCCTCCTAGGCCTCAGGAGCCTTATTCTGCACCACCAGTATCTCAAGTGCCTTCAGCTCGAGGTGCTGTCACCGGCCAGCCCAGCAGGCCAGTTCAGAGTCAGCAGCAGCAGCCACGTCCTCAGAGGGGTTGTTTTGGGTGTGGTGACCCTCATCATATGATCAAAGATTTCCCCAGAGCTAGGAGAGGCGCACCACCAGCGACTTATCAGGTTCCACGCCTTCAACCAGGTCCCCCAGCTATACTTCCAGCCCCAGCTGCTACCCCACCATCTCAGGCAGCTCGAGGCGGAGGTCGGGGAGGCCGAGGTCGTCCTAGAGGGGGAGGTCAAGCCAGGTATTATGCCCTTCCAGCCATATCCGAGGCCATTGCTTCAGATTCAGTCATCACAGGTATTGTCCCCATTTGTTATAGGGATGCATCGGTATTATTTGACCCAGGCTCGACATATTGATATGTGTCTTCTTATTTTGCCTCACATTTGGGGATATCTCAGAATTCTTTGAGTTCCCCCGTTTATGTTTCTACTCCTGTGGGAGATTCCCTTGTTGTGGACCGTGTATATCGGTCGTGTTTGATAGTTATCAGTGGTTTGAGACTAGGGCTGATTTATTATTACTGAGTATGGTAGATTTCGACGTTGTATTGGGTATGGACTGGTTGTCTCCCTACTATGCTATTCTTGATTGTCACGCCAAGACCGTGACGCTGGCTATGCTAGGATTACCGAGGTTAGAGTGGAGAGGTTCCTTAGAGTACACTCCCCGCCGAGTCATTTCTTTTCTTAAGGCCCAACAGATGGTTGGAAAGGGGTGTGATGCGTATTTGGCTTATGTGAGAGATACTAGTGATGAGACCCCTACAGTTGAGTCTGACCCCATTGTTAGGGACTATCCTGACGTTTTTCCAGCTGATCTTCCGGGTATGCCGCCCGATAGAGACATTGATTTTGGCATTAATTTGTTGCCGGGAACTCAGCCCATTTCCATTCCTCCCTATCGCATGGCTCCTCCTGATTAAATGAGTTGAAGGAGCAGTTGTAGGAGTTGCTTGACAAGGGTTTCATCAGGCCCAGTGTATCACCTTGGGGTGCTCCGGTGTTATTTGTGAAGAAAAAGGATGGTTCGATGCGTATGTGAATCGACTACCGGCAACTGAATAAGGTGACAGTGAAGAACAGGTACCCATTTCCCTGCATTGATGATTTATTTGACCAGTTACAGGGTGCTAGGGTGTTTTCCAAGATTGATCTTCGTTCGGGTTATCATCAGTTGAAGATTCGGGAGCCGGATATCCGGAAGACTGCATTCAGGACCAGATATGGCCACTATGAGTTCCTTGTTATGCCATTTGGGCTGACCAATGCCCCAGCAGCCTTCATGCACCTGATGCACAGCGTATTTCGTCTGTATCTTGATACTTTCTTCATCGTGTTCATTGATGACATTCTGGTATATTCTCGGTCCCAGGAGGACCATGAGCAGCATTTGAGGATCGTACTTCAGACACTGGTATATTCTGTGGCATTCTTAGGCCATGTGGTATCTTCATATGGGATCAAGGTAGATCCGAAGAAGGTAGAGGCGGTGCAGAGTTGACCTAGACCGTCTTTTGCTACTGAGATCCGCAGTTTCCTCGGTTTGGCTTGGTATTATCGCCGTTTTGTGGAGGAATTTTCATCCATTTCAGCACCCATGACCAGATTGACCCAAAAGGGTGCACCTTTTATATGGACTGAGGAGTGCAAGGAGAGATTTCAGAATCTCAAGACAACCTTGACTACAACCCCAATGTTAGTATTACCCACAGGTTCGGGGTCCTATACAGTTTATTGTGATGCTTCGAGGATTGGCCTAGGAGCAGTGTTGATGCAGGACTGTAGGGTGATTGCCTATGCGTCCAGGTAGTTGAAGGTGCACGAGAAGAACTACCATGTGCATGATCTTGAGTTGGCAGCGATTGTTCACGCCCTGAAGATATGGCGTCATTATTTATATGGTGTTCCCTGTGAGATATTCACGGATCACCGGAGTTTGCACCACATATTCAGGCAGAATGATCTTAATTTTTGCCAGCGTAGGTGGTTGGAGTTGCTCAAGGATTATGACATCACTATATTATACCACCCGGGGAGGGCCAATGTGGTGGCCGACGACTTGAGTCACCGGGCGGAGAGTTTGGGTAGCTTGGCATATCTTTGTGCAGCGGAGAGGCCCTTAGCCTTGGATGTTCAGTCCCTAGCTAGTTAGTTCGTGAGGCTGGATCTTTCTAAGCCTCACCGGATATTTTCTTGTGTTGTAGCTCAATCTTCTCTTTACGACCGTATTCGGGAGCGCCAGTATGATGATCCCAACCTTAGAGCTCTTCAGGATAGAGTCCGGCAGGGTGATGACAGGGATGTGACCGTAGGTGATGACGACGTGATGAGGATGCAGGGCCGGATTTGTGTGACCAACGTAGATGGACTTCGGGAGGTCATTCTTGAGGAGGCCCATAGCTCGCGGTATTCCATCCATCCGGGTACCGCGAAGATGTACCAGGATCTGAGACAACACTATTGGTGGCACAGGATGAAGAAGGATATAGCGGTGTTCGTAGCCAAGTGTCTCAATTTCCAGCAGGTCAAATGTGAGCATCAGAGACCGGGAGGATTACTTTAGCAGATTAGGCTTCCAGAATGGAAGTGGGAGTGAATCACCATGGATTTTGTGGTTGGGCTTCCTCGGACTTTGGGGAAGCATGATGCTATTTGGGTGATTGTGGACCGGTTGACAAAATCATCCCACTTCATTCCAGTGTTGACTACGTATTCTTCTGAGAGGTTGGCCCAGATCTACATCGGGAGAAAGTCCGGTTGCACGGTGTACCGGTATCTATTATATCAGATCGAGATCCTCAGTTCACCTCGAACTTCTAGAGAGCCTTGCATAGTGAGTTAGGTACCCAGATTGATCTCAGTACATCATTTAACCCCCAGACGGACGGATAGTTCGAGCGCACGATTCAGATTCTTGATGATATGTTCTGTGCCTGTGTGATGGATTTTGGAGGGTTGTGGGATCGATTCTTGCCTCTTGCAGAGTTTACCTATAACAACAGCTACCAGTCCAGCATTCAGATGGCGCCGTTTGAGGCTTTGTATGGTAGGCGGTGTAGGTCTCCAATGGGATGGTTTGAACCGGATGAGGCCATATTGTTGGGTACAGATTTGGTCCAGGATGCCCTGGACAAGGTAAAGGTGATTCAGGAAAGACTTCGCACCATTCAGTCCAGGCAGAAGAGTTATGCGGACCGGAGAGTTCGTGACTTGGCATTTATGACTGGTGATTGAGTTTTGCTTCGTGTATCGCCTATGAAGGGCGTCATGAGATTCGGGAAGAAGGGTAAGCTGAGTCTGAGGTTCATTGGCCCTTTTGAGGTGTTGCAGCGGTCGGGGAGGTTTCTTATGAGCTGGCCTTGCCTCCCAATCTGGCAGGAGTTCATCCGATATTCCACGTTTCCATGCTCCGGAAGTATCATGGGGGCCCAACCCATGTTTTGTATTTCAGCTCAGTCCAGTTGGACAAGGATCTATCATATGTTGAGGAGCCTGTGGTTATATTGGACAGGCAGGTCAGGAGGCTCAGATCGAAGAATATTGCCTCAGTCAAGGTTTAGTGTAAGGGTCATCCGGTCGAAGAGGCGACTTGGGAGACCGAGCAGGATATGCGGAGTCAGTACCCTCATCTTTTCGCCACTTCAGGTATGTTTCTATACTCGTTCGAGGATGAATGATTTTCTTAAGAGGGGGAGAATGTAACGACCCTGTCGGTCGTTTTGAGAGTTAGCGCCCCAATCCTTTAATAACTGCTCCTCCCAGGTCTATTTATGTTATTGGAACTTGTCGGAGCGTTGAGTGGTGAAATTCGGAGTGATTTTGGACATATAGTCCTTAAGGTGAAGTTTAACCTTAGAAATTGGGCCGTAGCTAGAGCTATGTGAAGACAGATCGGGAACGGAATTTTTTCGACTCCGTTAGCTCCGTTGAGGGATTTCAGGGTTAGGAGCATGTTCGGAATGTATTTTCGAGGTCGGGTGTAGATTTAGGCTTGAATTGGCGAAAGTTAAAATTTCGGCGATTTCGGCCGATAGGTGAGATTTTGATATCGGACTCAGAATGGAATTCTGAAAGCCACAGCAGGTCCATAATGTCATTTTTGACCCGTGTGCAAAATTTGAGGTCATTCGGACGAGTTTTGACGTGTTTCGGCGTCGAATGTGAATTCTTGAAAATTCCTAAGTTCTTAGGCTTGAATCTATGCGTAATTGATCAGTTTGATGTTATGGGATGTGTTTTTAAGGCCCGACCAAGTTTGAATAAGGTATCTGGGACAGTTGGTAAGTTTGGTTGAGGTCCCGGGGACCTCGGGGTTGTATCGATGCCCAACGGGTGAGTTCGGAACTCTAATGAATTGCTGAACCAGACCTGCTTCTGGTGTTTCGCACCTGCGATGGTTTTTCTGCTTGTGCAGTGACCTTGTTCGCAGGTGCGGTTTTGGGTGGGGTAGCCAGTGGTTGCAGGTGCGACATGGGTTTCGCAGGGGCAGGACCGCAGGTGCGACCAGACGACCGCAGGTGCGGCCCCAGGAATTCTTAAGTGACCTCCGCACCTGCGATGAAATTTCCGCAGGTGCGGGTGAGGAGCCGCATGTGCAAAATCCATGGGTTGTTAATTCTAAAATACGAGGGTTTGAAAATCATAACTCCAAAATCAATTGAGAGCTCGGGAATTGGCGATTTTCAGTGGGATTCGAAGAGGAGGATCATAGGTAACGTTTTCTAATCCTAATCCCTTGATATATTATTAATCCACATGAATTTCCTTAATCTAATCAATGAAAATGGGTGAAAACCCATGAAATTAGGGTGAAACTCCCCCAAGTAAAAATGTGAGGATTTAGGGAGATTTTGGCATCGGATTTTGATGATTCTTGTTCGGGTGAGTTCTTGAGTGAATGGGTGTTCGGAAAATATAACTTTTACCCGATTCTGAGGCGTGGGCCCAGGGGACTTTTTGGGCGTATTTCCTAATTTTGCGTATTAGCTTCAAATTTCTTAGCTATTTTGTTCCTTGAAATGATATTTACACTATGCAATCAAATTGAATAGATTTGGGCCACCCGGAGTCGGATACTCGTGGCAAGAGCTTGATATTTGGTTGAGTAGCGCAGTCAATGTAAGTGGCTTTCCTAACTCTGTGTTGGGGATTTTCCCTTAGGCATTTTTAACTGACTTTCACTATAAAAACCCTGTGTACGTGAGGTGACGGGTGCGTGCATGGATTATTTTTATTGGATTTCCTTCGTTCTTTCTATGGCATACCTCATTTTCAAATCTATTATTACTGTTATTGGTTTAAACTGGGTAGCAACTTACGATTTAAACATGCCAATTGATTTTACCTGATTTTCCACTTATTATTACTATTTGAACCTTGTTGAAGTATTTTACTCTATATTTGCCTAATGTTTTTCCTAAACTATTGAATTACGCTACATCCGGTATACATCTGCATTTCATATTTAAATTGGGACTATAGACCGATATTCGGGAGCTTTCCCCATGTACTGCATAGCATATTTAAATTGGGACTACGGACCGAGATCCGGGAGCTTTCCCCCTGTACTGCATAGCATATTTTAATTGGGACTACGAACCGAGATCCGGGAGCTTTTCCCTTGTACTGCATTGCATATTTAAATTGGGACTACGGACCGAGATCCGGGAGCTTTCCCCCTGTACTGCATAGCATATTTTAATTGGGACTACGAACCGAGATCCGGGAGCTTTTCCCTTGTACTGCATTGCATATTTAAATTGGGACTACAAGCCGAGATCCGAGAGCTTTCCCCTGTATTGCATTGCACGATTTATGTTGAGTTATATGATGTGCTGAGCCGAGAATTTCTTTACTTCTTTCTTCCCGTTTTTCCAAAATTTCTACTTATTATTGTTTCTACTGATTCGTCACTGTACAACCTTATGACTGTCTTATTATGTTTTCAAACTCAGTAGAGCCTCAACCTGACCTCGTCACTACTTGACTGGGGTTAGGCTTGGCACTTATTGAGTACCGAATGTGGAGTACTCACGCCCTTTCCTGCACATGTTTTCCCCATGTGCAGATCCAGGTACCGGTACACAGCGTTTCGGCTAGGAGTACCTGTATTGGTAAAAAAGAGTCTTACACGTAAGCAAATCCTTGACAACTCAGCCAAATACGTGGACCAAAGAAAACGCCACAGATGGATATGATTTTACAAGAAATTATGAAATAAAGAGGCACGGTCAATAAACCCACGAGTGCGTCAGCCACGTGAAGCCTAATGAAGAAGAAGAGATGTGGTCATAGTGAACCCAGAAGAAGCTACAGATAGATTCGAGAATCAACAGTTAATGACTTATGCAGTACGTAACTCCTATACAACAGTTACAGCTATCCTTTGATGATCTTTTGTAACGCCTCATTAATGTAATAATTATCCATTAATGAGCAATCATTACAGGAACCAAAATGTTATACTAGGAAATCCCTATATAAAAGGGAAGAAGTGTAACCAATAAGTTCATCTGAATTCTCGAATATAAACTGCTTTACTTTTCTGCATTCTATACTGCTTATTATTCCTTTATTCATTATATTATTCACTCGATTATCAGTAACCTGCGTTTAACCTAAAATAACTTTGGTCAAGGAATCTCATTCTTTGGTTAAACAAATTGGTTCCATTGTCGGGACTCTAATAATCATAGTGCGTTTACCAACTGATATCCTTTAAATCATGTGGAATTCCAACAACAACGACAACAACCAACAAGGAAATGGAACCCCAGTTCCATCTCCTTTAGGAACACCACGTGCTTCGAGGGAATCATCCCTTGAAAGATCTGATAACCATCGTAACAATAATGAGCAACCAATAGAGCAAGATCGAATAACGCAAATGATTGCTGAATACGTGGGGCAGGCTTTTCAAGAATTTGCGAGAGGATTACCACAGGCACTTCCACTACCACTAACGCCACCTTCAAATAATACAATCGTAGTAGAGAATCCGCAGTCTGGATTAATAAACTCAACCATAGGTGAAACCCCCAATGCATCTCTTGAAATGAGACCAGGTACGACTAATAACTCTGAGTTACAAAATTTATTGCTAACCATGCAGAAAGAGATGAAGGAACAGAACGATCGCATCGAGCAAATCCATAGAGTGCCGCCTATCATCAAGGGCATTGATGTTGATAGATATTCTCAACAACCTTGGAAGCCAAGTGCGGCTCCATTGCCTATACCCAAGAAATTTAGAATTCCTGATGTTCCTAAATATGATGGAACAACTGACCCACGCGATCACGTGACTGCCTTCACTACTAGAGTAAAAGTCAATGACTTAACAAAAGAGGAGATCGAATCGGTCCTTGTCAAGAAATTTGGGGAAACGCTCACAAAAGGAGCTTTAACCTGGTATTCTCTTCTCCCTGAAAATTCTATTGATTCCTTTGCTGAACTTGCAGATTCGTTTATAAAAGCACACTCTGGTGCACAAAAAGTTGAAAAACGAATGGAAGATATATTCAAGATAAAGCAAGGAGACATGGAATTGCTTCGTGAATTTGTAGACAGGTTTCAACGAGAAAGAATGCAATTACCAAGGGTGCCTGACAATTGGGCAGCCATGGCATTTGCAAGCAACTTAAACGATAAAAGCTCAGAAGCCACGAGACGACTTAAAGAAAGTCTGAGAGAATTCCCAGCTACAACATGGAATGATGTGTATAACAAGTACAGTACAAAACTCAGAATCGAAGAAGATATCATTGCTCGATCAAAAGATGAAGAATATCCCAGAACTAGACGTCCAGAACCAGTGAAAAGGTCAGGTAAAAATAGGTATGATCCTTACTTAGGACCTTCGGGATGTGACACACGTTCCAGGTTCGAAAATACAAGACCATCGGGAAGAGATATAGGCTCATCCTCATCTAGATCCAGGAGAGATCGAGATGAACGGTCCAGGGGTAATACCCGAATTGGAGACCATAACTTCAATGTGAGCAGTACTGAACTTGTCTCAATATTGAGAAATATGGGAGACAAGGTAAAATGGCCCAAAGAAATGTGATCTAATCCTAACAGGAGAAACTTTGATCAGTGGTGTGAATTCCACAATGATCATGGCCATAGAACTGCAGATTGCAGATTTTTGCAAGGTGAAATAAAACATCTATTAAAACAGGGCTACTTAACAGATTTGTTTAGTGATAAAGGTAAACAAGCATATATGAAGAACAATCAGGAGCCCCCAAAACCTCCTTCCCCAAAACGAATTGTCAATGTCATACTTGGAGGGGAAGAAGTGAACGGCATGGTCTGCCAGTTAGCATCAAAATTCACAAGTACCCATGAGAAACGAGTTCGAGAAGAGACGAAGGAAGATCAAATAACTTTTGATGACGTAGATTTTGGCGGATTAATGCTTCCTCATAACGATGCACTAGTAATATCTTTAATTATTCATGACACTAATGTTAAAAGAGTGTTGATTGATCCAGTCAGTTCAGTCAACATTATTTTGATAAAAGTCGTGGAGGAAATGCTGGTAGAAAAAGAAATGATCCCAAAGGCACGAGCCATATCTGGGTTCGATAATTCAACAGTGATAACTAAAGGAGAAATCGAACTTACCACTTACGCCGAAGGAGTCGTCAAAAATGCGAAATTCCAAGTCATTGATACAGAGATGGCTTATAACGTTATTTTGGGGAGACCATGGATCCATGATATGAAAGCGACCCCATCCACCTTACATCACGTAATAAAATTCCCTTCAAAGTGGGGAGTAAGACAAATTAGAGGTGACCAGCAAACTTCAAGAAATATCAATTCGATAGCTCTTCACAACAAAAAAGATATGGGAGAGACAACAAATTATCAAACAGAAGCTCCTCAACAAACATGTATGGAAAAAACTTTCTGATCAACTATGTACAAAAGAAATGGATATTCAAATAGGTACGGAAGGAGATAACGATGAAACAAATCCTGTTACCATCAAGGATGAGCTAGAACATGCAGACATAAATTCCAGAACGGATTTCATTCGTGAACCAGAAGAAGACGAGCATATTAAAACAACTGCTGAAGAACTTGAGGTTGTTCCGCTTTCTGAACAAAAGCCCGAGAGAAAGTTGTATATTGGCACAAAATTGCTGGAAAGACTAACTCTTGAGCAAAAAGGTATGTTAGTCAATTATTTAAAAGCTAATGAGGACTGTTTTGCATGGTCCCACTCAGATATGACAGGTATCCCACCAGAAGTGATGACTCATAAACTAAATGAAGATCCATCCTTCGCACCTTTAAAACAAAAGAAAAGAAAACAAGGACCTTTCAAAAATCAAGTGATTGACGAGGAAGTTCAAAAACTACTGAACATAGGCTCGATACGAGAGGTAAAGTATCCTGACTGGCTGGCTAACACAGTAGTGGTGCCTAAAAAGAACGGCAAATGGAGGGTATGTGTAGATTATACTGATTTAAATAAAGCATGTCCTAAAGATTCATTTCCTTTGCCACATATAGATCAAATGATCGATGCTACCGCAGTTCATGAATTGTTAATTTTTTTGGATGCATATTCTTGTTATAACCAGATTAAAATGGATTCCCAAGATGAAGAAAAAACTTCATTCATCACTAACAGGGGGACTTATTGTTATAAGGTCATGCCTTTTGGCTTGAAAAATGCAGGGGCCACTTACCAAAGGTTAGTAACAAAAATGTTCCAAGAACATTTAGGAAAAACGATGGAAGTCTATATCGATATATGCTTGTAAAATCAACACAAGAGGAAAATCATCTCCAGCATCTCTCTACTACTTTTGACATCTTATGCAGGTATAATATGAAGCTCAATCCGGAAAAATGTGCCTTCAGAGTAGAATCTGGTAAGTGTCTGGGATTCCTTGTATCTAATAGAGGAATAGAAGTAAATCCGGCTCAAATAAAAGCTATAGAAGAAATACCTGAAATTCTGAAGAAAAAAAAAGAAGTTCAAAGATTAACAGGAAGAATAGCAGCTTTAGGGTGATTTATTTCTAGATCTTTCAAGAAAAGCTTTAAATTCTTTTAAGCTCTTAAAAAGCAAAATCAGTTCGAGTGGACTGAAGAATGCCAGCAGGAACTCAAAGACTTGAAGATTTACTTATCAAAACCACCGCTGCTATCGAAGCCAAGAGAAGGAGAAAGATTATACATCTACCTGGCTGTTTTAGAAATTGCCGTAAGTGCAGTACTGGTAAGGGAAGAAAAAGGTAAGCAATCCCCTATTTATTATGTAAGCAAGACTCTGTTAGATGCAGAAATTAGATATCCACATCTAGAAAAATTAGCTTTAGCTTTAATAATGGCATCAAGAAAATTACGTCCTTATTTTCAATGTCATCCAATCACTGTCGTGACTTCATATCCTTTAAGAAATATTCTGCACAAACAAGAATTGTTAGGAAGATTAGCCAAATGGGCAATAGAGTTAAGTGAGCATCATATAACATATCAACCTAGAACGGCAATTAAATCGCAAATATTAGCAGACTTTGTAGCTGACTTTAGCAACAATATTACCCCTGAAGTGGAAAAAGAGTTACAATTCTTCAATGGTGTAAGCCTAGGTCAATGGACCCTATTTGCAGATGGCTCTTCTAATGTAAAAGGAGCTGGATTAGGCATTGTACTGATATCACCCACAGGTGAAAATATACGTCAAACTATTAAGTGTTATCTAATAACTAACAATGAAGCAGAGTACGAGGTTGTTATTGGAGGTTTAGAATTGGCACCGGAGCTGTCAATTCAACAAATCGATATCAACAACGATTCTCAATTGGTGGTAAACCAAATGCAGGGGACTTACATCGCTCGAGAAACTCGAATGCAACAATATTTAGAAAAGGCACGAGAACTTGTAAGACAGTTCAAAACGTGGAAAACAATACAAATACCCAGGGAGGAAAATGTTGAAGCAGATGCGTTAGAAAACCTTGCGGAAATCACAGAAGTGACCAATAAAGACAACACCATTGTCGTCCACCTCTTTCATTCACCGATTGACCAAGACAGAAATGAGGTATCTTTCAATAATTTAACTTGGGATTGGAGAAACGAAATTCTCAATATTTTGCAGAGTGGTACCGTGCCTGAAGACAAGAAAGCAGCTCAAGCGCTTCGCCGCAAAGCAGCAAGATATTTTCTTGTACATAACACGTTGTATCGTAAAATGTTCGGGGGACCCCTAGCTAAATGCCTCGGACCTAATCAGACGGAGTTCGTGATAAAAGAAGTCCACGAAGGACATTGTGGAAATCACGCAGGAGAAAGGTCTTTAGTAAAAACCCTAATCAGAGCAGGGTACTATTGGCCTAAGATGGAAGAAGACGCGGAGAATTTCATCTCAAAATGCGATAGGTGTCAACGGTTTGCTAATAATATGCACAGACCAGCGGAGCTATTACATTCTATCATATCACCAAGGCCCTTTATGAAATGAGGAATGGATATAGTGGGGCCTCTTCCCCTAGCTAAAGGACAGGTTCAATTCCTTCTGGTGCTTACTGATTATTTCACAAAATGGGTCGAAGCGGAAGCATTCAAACAAGTGCAGGAAAAGAAGGTCAAAGGTTTCTTATGGCGAAACATAATATGCCGATTTGGAATTCCAAAGGAGATCATGTGTGATAATGGCCCACAGTTTATAGGCTCTCAAATCACGGAATTCTTCGAAAGTTGGAAAATTAAACGGATTGCTTCAACACCATATCATCCCGTAGCTAACGGACAAGCTGAGTCTATGAACAAAATCATTATCAACAATATAAAGAAGCGCTTAGATAAAGCCAAAGGCAGTTGGCCCGACGAATTACCAGCGGTATTATGGGCATACAGGACTACGTCAAAAATAGCTACGGGAGAAACCCATTTCGCACTTGTTTATGGCTCAGAAGCATTAATACCCGTGGAAATCGGCGAACCAAGTTTGAGGGTGACAACAACTACGGAGCAAACAAATGACTCCGAACTCCAAACCAATTTGGACTTGCTCGAGTCACGAAGAGAAGCAGCTCTAATACGGATGGCAGCTCAAAAGCAAATCATAGAGCGATATTACAATCGTAAAGCTCATCTCAGATATTTTAAGATTGGGGACTTCGTACTTAAAAAGGTTTTCCAATCAACAAAAGAAGCAGGAGCTGGCAAATTGAATCCAAATTGGGAAGGACCCTATAAGGTCCGGAGCATAAATGGGAAATGTGCGTACGAGTTGGAAGACATGGACGGCAGGATTCTACCAACGAGCTCGAACGCCATCCACCTGAAGAAATACTACTTCTAAGGAAAAGAAGTACCCCCGGTCAGGTATCACATGTTCGATTTTATCTTTAAATATTTAAATTTTACTAACTTTTTAGATGATAGGCAAAAATCTAACCCATCACCAGATAATGACATTAGACCTGCAGAGACGCGAGGAAATAACTCAATTCCCGGTCTAGGGTTACACTTTCTGATGGACATTTTAAAGGGTTAAGCAGTCATCATCTAAAAAGTATATACCTTCGAGTCTGGAATGTTTTCCTTTCTCAGGGAAAGGACCACAAAGAAGGAACAATCAAGTGCTCGAGATCTCATTCTTCAAAGCTCAAACCCTTGGGGCACTATACAGTATGGAAGGCCAAGATGAAGCAAAAAGACTGCCAGAAGTCAAAAGCTCGAGCCTAAAAGAACCATTTACCCAACAAGTCAAGTGATACGAGCAAAACTAAAAGAACTAAAGACTCCAGCACAAGAATTACAAAGCCTACTCTAAAAAAACCTTCGAACCATGTTCAGGTTAAAAGGAAAAGTATCAGCTACGACGAAGAAATGTACATCTTGCACTTATACAAAAATTGTTGCGACAAAAAATAGTTAGGGATAGAAGATCATCATCATTGTACTTAGTCAAAAAACTGTTATAATCAAAAAAACAGTTACGAAATCTTTGTACTCAAGTAGAAAACTGTTATTCAAATAAAACAGTTACGGATGAAAGATCATAACCCTTGTATTTATTCTCAAAACTGTTATCAAATAAAACAGTTACGAATCACGATACATTTCACTCGTACTTGTTATAATACTGTTGCAAATAAAAACAATTATGGGAAAAAATCCAACATTTACAAAAACTGTTACTAATGAAAAACAGTTATCTCCTTGTATTAACTCGAAAAAACTGTTGCCTATGAAAAACGGTTGCCTATGAAAAATAGTTGCGAAATACAAGTGATTATCAAATCTGTTAAAACAAAACAGTTGCAACATGAGTTTTATATGATAATCATAACACATGTAAAATGTTGTGAAAGTTCAAACAAAAACTTCTCACAAAAACATTCTTAAACATGTGAGAAATTCCTATCACTCTATTGCATTTCAATGAAGTTGAGACGTCTTCTTCATTAACTATCAATCAAAAAGGGCCCTAACTCATAATCAAAGCCTATCATAAACAAAGGCTAAAATCTTATACGAACACTACACCTACTATGAAAAGGTTCAAAGTGAAGTATGCATTTTCATGCAAAAAAAAAAAGATAAGAGGTGCAAACAAAAACCTCAGAAAGACAAAACATGCAATAGACTTAAAAGAGTAAAATTCAAACTCAAAACAAAAAGTCTGTAGATTGCATTAATATTAGAAAGAGCGGCTAAGTTAAAACTAAGTACAAACTAGTACTTAGCCGCATAATATTTACATTTTTTGGTGCCCCTAAGTTGTCAGTTGGGGACTTAAAAGTTTCAAACTTACCCCCGATGGAGCTGGGGGTAACCACACTAATCCAAGAAAGAAAAAAAGAGGGGGTAACCAGATCTTCATTCTTCAGAAGGAGGAGAGTTGACTTCTTCAGGAGGAACGACAGCAACTTGAGGAGAAGAGGCATGAACATCATGGGCTTCATCAGATGTTGAAAGTTCAAGACCCCGCTGGGTCTTCTCCATGGCTTCTTTAGATTTAGCAATTTCGGCATCGAGGTCGAAGCCCTCTTGGATCATCTCCATTAATGCATCATGGCGGGCACTCATGTACGCCCAGCTCACATCAACGGCAGCCGCCTCTTCAAGGTCATTATAATCTTTTGACCACGCATGGATATCAAGCTTCAATCCATCTTTCTCGGCTTCGGCGGCTTCAAGGGCAACCCTCAAGGGTACAACTAACTCCTCCAAAACACGAACTTTATCTAAAGCTTCACGAAGTTCTTCTTGAGTCCGGGAGAGAGTCTGTACAAGCTCACCAGAGTATTCCTCCTTCTGCCCCAGCATGTGCTTCAAATTCCTGATCTCCTCCGAGGCTTGAGACAATTGCTCAGAAAATGAGGATTCAAGAATACTCTTGTCCTTATCAGCCTGGCTGGAAGAAGCCTTCTCTACTGCCAACTCCGTCACCATAATCCTCAACTGCTTCCTCAAGGTATTCCTTTCTTCTTCTAGAGCATCCATATCCACCCTTAAGCCATCATATTGTGCCTTCAAATTGTAAAGATCAACCTGAAGCTCCTGCAGCTCTTTCAACTCGTTCTCTGAATTTGAAACTCTTTTCATAAGCTCTAAGCCAATCAGATGCATCTACAAAAAAGTTAAACAGTTAACTATGGTAAAACTGTGTAAGCATAGAAAAGCATATAAATGTAAGAATAAGCTACGTCATATCTTCAAAGAAGTGTGCACCACTTTATTGGCCCACGTGAGAGTTGAATGGCTGGCAAGTTTGGCTTTCTCTTCAGAGCCAATCAGAGGTTTGAGCCACACTTCAAGCTCGCCCGTCTTTTTAAAGAGACTCCCTCCGGCTGGAACCTCAATCACAACCCTACGCATCTCCCTGCTGGAAGACACTGCTTCCATAAGAGAAGGCATGGAAGCAGGAACGGAGGGAGCAGCGATGGAAATAGACGGACCAGGAGTCGAGGGAGCCACGGGCACAACAACAGGCACAGATAAATGAGAAATTGAGGAAACAGATGTCACGGGTGGAAGAGCGGGAGATACTGTAATAGCGAGAGGAGCAGGAACAACAAAGACATGAGGAGCCGAAGAAACTTCCACTCTTGAAGAGTCGGGAAAAATAGCTGCTAGGGGAACGTCATCAGAAGCAAGGTCAAAACCTTCATGAAATTGGTATTCAGCAGAATCTCGAACTGGGGACTGAGAATCATCTCTAGAAGAAGAGGGTCTAATTGCCAACACGGAAGGAAGGGACTTGGGGGTAGATTCATCATCTGAAACCACCCGCCTCCTTCTCGACCGGTGCACCAAAGCACATTCTCTTTCTTCTTCTTCTTCTCCAGAATGGGGATCATTAACTTTCCTCTTTGAAGGAAGTGGAACTGGCAAGGACATCCTGAGCATGAGGCAAAGACATCTTCGGGAGTGATGAACCAGACACCCCACGGGCAGAAAACCCTATCAAAAAAGGGAAAAGTTAGACGAGAATTAAAAAAAAAACTCGGGTAAGGCAGGAAGCAAGAAAAACTCCGCTTACCATGGGTCTTCACAAGCCAACCATACTTCACAGAGAAGTATTTCCAAGACCTTTCTTCAACAGGAGCGGCAGACAACATTTTTTCTACCCAATCACGAATATCGGAGACATTCTTGACGGTATTCATGATTGCTGAAAAAGAAAATAAAAACAAATGCGGTGTTAGAAACACAATCCAAATAATGAAGAAAATAAATGCGAACCAAAAAGTACTCACGTGCACGGTTCCACTTCTCGGGAAAGGGAAGATTTCTTTCACCCACTAAAATAGCAGTGGGGACAACAACATACCGAAGGTACTAACCTCTATCTTTATCGTCACCAGGGGTTACTAAAACTCTTTTACTCCGAGCAGCCAGAGTAAAAACCCCTTGACAAAATAAGACAGGAGAGTATAGATGAATAAGATGATGAAAGGTAAAGGGAACTAAAGCTAAGGAAGCTAAAACTCTCAAACATGCAACTACTCGCCATACCAACGGACCAACTTGTCCTAGAAAGATATTGGAAAACGACAAAACTCTATGATGACAAGATCAATGGGAGGCCTAAATCCCAATGTGAAAGGGTAGGTGTAAAAAAAGGAATAACCAGTCTTGTAAGACGTGATCCTTTGGTTGCTATCCGGTACAAAAACAGGGACATCAGACCACCAGGAACACTCCCTATGAACAAGAGGAACGTGACCCTCAGTGATGATCGTCGCATACTTCTCTACACTTTCTAAAGAACTAGATTGTTCTGCAATAACTAGGTTTTCTCTGGTAAAGACGAACTCAGCAGGAATAATCTCGTCAACCTTGGGTTCACGAAGATCATCTTTACCTTTGGAAGCTTTATGAGAAGACCTGGCCCTAGGGGAAAGCAGAGATCTAGCAGAAAGAGGAGAAACTATGGGGGAAGAAGAACCTCTAGTAGAAGCAGATCCTAGGCTTCTCAACCTACCTCCCCTCCGGCTCCTAGACGGAGCAGAAGAAGATGCTAAATTCTCTACATCTATAACCTTTTTTGGCTGGTTTGACGAAGACATACTTATAAAAGCAAAGGAAAGTTCTTTACTAAGAAAGAGTCGAGCTATGAAAAAGTTCCGTGAAAGTAAATAAAGGAATAAGGGTATTTTTACATAAAGACAACCGTCAAAACATGAAAAAACTATGATGGAAAGTCATAATTAAAGGTGTCACTTCGGGACTGACGCAGCCGCAAAAAGCCCTAAAAAATGCCGAGTCATTGCAGGACCAATCAAAAGAGAACACGTTGAAGGAGCACTAAATGGAAGTGACAGACGACGCTTAAATTAATAAAAGGATACAATGTTTCGGAGAAAAGCGGCGGCAAAATATTCCCGCCATAAATGCGTATCCACTTACCATATATTTGCCGATTAATATTTAGTAAGTGGGGGGACAATCTGTATTGGTAAAAAAGAGTCTTACACGTAAGCAAATCCTTGACAACTCAGACAGCTACGCGGACTAAGGAAAACACCACAGATGGATATGATTTTACAAGAAATTATGAAATAAAGAGGCACGGTCAATAAACCCACGAGTGCGTCAGCCACGGGAAGCCTAATGAAGAAGAAGAGATGCGGTCATAGTGAACCCAGACGAAGTTACGGATAGATTCGAGAATAAACAGTTGATGACTTATATGTTACGTAACTCCTATACAACAGTTACAGCTATCCTTTGATGATCCTTTGTAACGCCTCATTAATGTAATAATTAGCCATTAATGAGCAATCATTACAGGAACTAAAATGTTATACTAGGAAATCCCTATATAAAAGGGAAGAAGTGTAACCCATAAGATCATCTGAATTCTCGAATACAAACTGCTTTACTTTTCTGCATTCTATATTGCTTATTATTCCTTTATTCATTATATTATTCACTTGATTATCAGTAACCCACGTTTATCCTAAAATAGCTTTGGTCAAGGAATCTCATTCTTTGGTTAAACAGTACCCATGCCGCATTTTTGGAGACCGCGAGGTAATTCTGCCGCGTCCGCAGAATCCCATGTGTCCCCGTCTACTCCATTATAGACTTAGTAGATAGTCAGATATACATTTCATATTTACATTGTATAGAGCTTACTTGTGTAAAGCTTGTGATTGTGATATTCCGGGTTTTGGGAAAAGTAAAAGTTATAGCAGCCGAGCGGCTAGCTCATAGTATTATCGTTTCTTTACTGTTACTATTTCTGTTTTTTCATACTTCTAAAATTGTTAGGCTTACCTAGTCGTAGAGACTAGGTGCCATCGCGAGATCGTTTGGAGGGTAAAACGGGTCGTGACAATAAGCTTAAGCAAATAAACTAAATAACTTCAGCAGGTTTAGACTGATGTTTCAGATAAAACTCATGACAAAACTGTATACTGCAGGATAAATAACTTCAGCATGCATTAGCATGAAGTTTTAGCTTCAATGTGAAACAACTTCATGCTAAATTAGCATGAAGTTTTAGCTTCAACACGAAACAACTCCATGCTACATTAGCATGAAGTTTTAGTTTCAAGATGAAACAACTTCATGCAAGTGTGATTCTGAATATGAATCTGGACAAGTTTCTGGTTTTTCGATAAAGCAGCTGAGCGGAGAGAGTGAGCTTTTTTTCACGAATGAGGGTGCAGATCACACGATTTGTCAAGGGCGTAATTGTCATATTATTACAGATTTTTTGTCAGCTGGCTACCTGTAACGACCCGATCTGTCGTTATGTAGAACTTGCATTAAAATTTCTGTTATTGATGTGTTAGAGTTGGTAGGCTTGAAATCGGAATGATTATAATGAGAATTTAGTCACTTAGTTTTTTAAAATAGCCTTAGAGTTGAAAAAGTCAACTGAGAGTTGACTTATTGGTAAATAACCTCAGAATGCGGATTTTATGGCTCGGATAGCTTCGTTAGGTGATTTGGGACTTAGAAGTGTGTTCAGAATAATTTTGTGATGTCCGGTGTTGAATTAGGCTTGAATTGGCGAAAATTAGTTTTTGGCGATTTCCAATCGGCAGTGGAAAATAGGCTATCGAGGTCGGAATGGAATTACGGAAGTTGGAACAGGTTCGTAATGTCATTTTGGATATGTCTGCAAAATTTCAGGTCAATCGGAATTGTTTTCAATAGTTTCGGCATCGTTGGTGGATTTTAGAAATTTCAAAATTCTTAGGCTTGAATCCGATGTGATATTGGTGTTTTGGTGTTGTTTTGGGTGTTCCGAAGGTTCGACTAAATTCGAGTAATGTAATGGGACTTGTTAGAATGTTCGTGTGGGGTCCCAAGGAGCTCGGGTGAGTTTTGGATAGGTTTGGGCTGCGTTGTGCTCGTTTTTCTTATGCTTCGGCGTCGTTTCTTCAAGCATAAATGATATCATATTGAACAAATGAGAACCGATTACTGTTTTTAATAAAGTATTAGACCTGTATCGTAATTACAGACCCGTAGCAAAAAGAATCGTCGAATCCGGATATCGTATGAGGATTTTATGGCCATTTTACCAAGGTTGCCAAATTTTTCAGGTTAATGATGAAATTGCCCCTGACGGCGTATTAAAAACCTGCACTATTTGCAAATCTTAAAATCTACATATCTCCTTCATTATAAGGTCAAATTGAGTGACTCAAAAGCCTAAATTGATTAGAATTTCACAAGGAATCCATTGGGAGCAGTAAAACGCGTGAACAATATATATATAACGAGCAGTCCGAGTTTTCTTCAAATTTTTGAACGGGAAGAAGCTTTTGAGGCGATTTTTAAGTGAAGAAATTATTGTTCTTCATTGAGGTAAGGATTTTGGACCCTAAAACTCGATTATATGTGATTAAGGATCAAAATATCAGTGTTTAATGCATGAAAATCAGTAGAAAAAGGTGTGTTTAGGGATTGAGATTATGACACCTTTAGGGGTCGATTTGAGGGGTCAAACAGACTCCGATTTTAGCGTTCTTTATATGTACGGACTCGTGAGATGACGAAGAACATTTTGGTATAAAGATTTCTGAGTTTCGTGACGCGGGCCCGGGGGTCGAGTTTTGACCAAATTCGGGTTTTTGAGCTAAATTTATATTTTTCAATTGGGATTTATTCCTTAAGCATAAATTGATGATAAAAATCTGAACTTGGTAGATTTGGAGCATTCGGAGGTGGATTCGAGAGGCAAGCGTATTGCGGAATAGTTTCCGGGCTAGTTTGAGGTAAGTAATATCTTGAAATCCTGTCCTAAGGGTATGAAACCCCGGACTATGCACCCTTCACGGGTTTTGGAATACAAAGATTGAAACATGGGAAATATATTCCCTACTTAGGAAAATATTGAGTTGCGAAACCGATTTTTAAGCCTTTGCTTAATTAGTATTTATATATTATGATATGTTTTGGGCTGTAAGCCATGGTTAGGGCCTAGTGCCGATCTGTTTACCCCTTGGGGGTTGTGTTTACTATATTTTCCTCACTGATATCTTATGATTTTACACTCAGTTTTTTCCTGATAAATTGTTTTGACACTCAGAGTATTTTGATACTATTTATTGAAAAATGAACACTGTTTTGGGTCGAGAACCCGGTATGTTTATGGCCTACGGGAAAATTGAGAGTGTCTGACTGAGTGAGGCTTCCAGGCCTTATGAGAGAGGTGAGGAGGCTTCCAGGCCTTATGAGAGAGGTGAGGAGGCTTCCAGGCCTTATGAGAGAGGTGAGAAGGCTTCCAGGCCTTATGAGAAAGGTGAGAAGGCTTCCAGGCCTTATGAAAGAGGTGAGGAGGCTTCCAGGCCTTATGAGAGAGGTGAGAAGGCTTCCAGGCCTTATGTTATTATTGTGCTTGGGCTGTAGGAGCCCCTCCGGAGTCTTTACACACCCCCAGTGAGCGCCGGTACCGATTGGGTGATGATGATTGCCCGCGGGGCTGATACTGAGTTATGATTTATACTGAGTGATTGAGGGAATGCCTGAGGGCATCTGTTCCTAGAAATGATTTTGGCCTGAGGGGCAATTTCATGATGATTTTACTACGTTTTCGAACTATGATTTACTTCGTTTTCCAACTGAGTTTTACTGAGGATGTCACTGAGATATATTGATATTACACTTATTTCAAAGGATTTCTGGAAACTGATTTCGAACTTATGAAATTTCTGAATACTATTTGGTGACTTGATGTTTTACTGGTTGTTGTGAAATGGTGTATCTGTTTGTGTTCTTTATATTTCTCTGACTGTGATTTCTCTTCATTACTACTGAGTTGGCGTACTCATAAAGACTCCTTGTGCCTCTGTGCACAGATTCAGGTGACGGTCTGGAGCAGTAGCAGTTGCTTGTTCGTTAGCGGATTTCAAGGGATTTCGAGGTAGCTGTCCAGCGTCCACAACTTCTCCACTTCCCTTCCTTATTATGTTTTTAGCAACTGATTCAGAGACATATATTATAGTTTTAGCAGAGTTAGGCTTATTCATTCTTAGATGCTCATGACTATTGACTCCAGTTCTGGGAGGTTGTTTAGAGTTGTTTAGTTCATCGTTGGGGGTGCTAGACTTATATAATTTATTTCTTTATTATGACTGATGTTTATTGTTATATTGTGAACTATTATAATCGAACAAATACGTAGTAAATTGATGGTTGGCTATCCTAGTTCCACGATAGGCGCCATCACGGCCTGTTAGGATTTGGGGTCGTGACACTACCAAATCAATAAGTTTTAAAAATTGGGTACAGATTAAAAGGTGACACAAATATAGGGTACGACTGCAAATCCCCTGCGTAAATCAGCCAAAACTATTAGGTTGTTGTATATTTGTAAAGGCCCAACTATCAAGCCCAAGTATCCTACCTCCCCAGGCTGCCCAAGAAGCCTGGCCCCGTCATGAAATCCACTGGAGCAGGTGCTACTGGAGGTACCTCATCCTGCTCCTCCATAATAGAGTCCACTGGTGGTGCCACATGTATAGCTCTGGGACGCCCTCGTCCCCTGCCTCGAGCAGGTTCTCTACCCCTGCCTCTACCCCGACCTCGGGCGGCGGGGGCAGCGACATCTCCCGGACCAGAAACATCGGATGCACGCGTCCTCACCATCTGTGAGAGAATAGACGAATAAGTTTGAGTACATCATAGATTGCACGACAGGATATAAATAAAGGGAAGTTTCCTAACACCCCATAGCCTCTTGAAGATAAGTACAGACGTCTCCGTACCGATCCACAAGACTTCACTGGGCCTGCCCGTGACTCGTGAGACTTACATGAACCTAGGGCTCTGATACCACGTTGTCACGACCCAATTTCTAATGCGGGTCGCGATGGCGCCCAACGACAGAGTTAGGCAAGCCAATATGAATTACAATAGGTGTTACCCTTCCCATTTGATTAAACACGTCAATATTTACCAATTTTAAACAGTTAAACATGATGATAGCTTGATATGAAAATAAAAGCATATGTATGCCTATACAACCCAAAACCCAAAATATACACTATGCGTGTGCCAGGAACTAGTGTCACGAGTGTCACGGGCAACTATCAGAATATACAAGATACATATAGATACAAATCCACAGTCTGGATGAAATAGACGGGGGAAAAATAACAAAATTAAATGAAACTCCATGGTGCTGCTGGGGATCGCCAGAGGAAGCAGCTCACCGTGAAGTCAAGTCCACTTGCTCAGGATCTATCTCCGGTACAATAACCAGAAGCACCGACCTCAGAACCTGTACAGTTAAGTACAGAAGTGCAGCATGAGTACATATTAAATAAATATGTACCCAGTGAGTATCCCGCCTAATCTCGAAGAAGTAGTGACGAGAGGTCGACTCGATACTCACTAAGGTCCAACAGTAATAACATATGATAGAATATAATGAAATACAGTAGGCATGTCAGGAAATAAGCAACAAGTACATATCAAGAGCAGAAATCCAAACAACTACTGAATTAAGCAATAATGAACTTTCAAGGGTAGGACCACCGAAATGAAACAATAATAACCAAGTCTTAGATCCGCCGTGGCGTACGGCCCGCTCCCATAAGGTACCTTCTAAACCTGTCGTGGCGTACGGACCGATCCCATACGTGTACAATAATTTTCAACTCCGCCGTGGCGTACGGCCCGATCCCATATATATATAATCACTCTCAAACCCGCCGTGGCGTACGGCCCGATCCCAATAACTTATAAAACTTACTTTCCATGACAAATTCCTTTCAATTCAACAATTTCCATAAAGCCTCAGAGGAACAATACTATACAAAACATGATCTCATAGTACATATGGCGTCACAATGAATCATATAAAGCATTACAAGGAAGCATATAAGGCATTACGAAAAAGCATAATAGACATTATGAGGAAGCATATAAGACATGATGTGGGCCTAACTACCCGGACATAACGATGATAGCCGCTACGTACGGACTCTCGTCAC
>MDKH01028556.1:0-31579 GCA_005239495.1 Nicotiana undulata | reverse complement strand
AGCGGGTTCAACGTTAGGCGCAGTCACGGCCCAAAGGGTGGGAATTTGGGTCGTGACACAACCAACTATGCATGGAGAAACATCACGCACCACATCTGTAGCATCATTATAGTTCTTCAATTCTCAATTTATATCAAATGCTTCGTGTCGCATAAGATTGAATAGGAAAGAAGCGATGGCATAAGCCTCAAAGGAATCAAATCGCACGATGGAGAATCAATAAGGGAAGTGCTCTTAATAGCCCTGTAGCCTCTCGAAGATAAGTACAGACGTCTCTGTACGGATCCGCAAGACTCTACTAGACTTGCTCATGACTCGTGAGAGCTAAGGGAACCTAGTGATCTGATACCATGTTGTCACGACCCAAATCCTATTAAAGGTCGCGATGGCGCCGGACACCACTGTCAG
The DNA here is from genome assembly GCA_005239495.1 of Nicotiana undulata. NCBI lineage: Eukaryota > Viridiplantae > Streptophyta > Magnoliopsida > Solanales > Solanaceae > Nicotiana > Nicotiana undulata. The sequence continues at coordinate 31,171 of MDKH01028556.1, read as the reverse complement.
GCAAGACAACACTAAAAGTTGATTGAATCTCTATTTTTAATATATTTATTTTCACTACATTAAATAATAATTAATGAAATTTATTGAGCAAATAACAGTGTCTTACTAAATTCAAATAATAATTAAATCCCAAAGTCATCCCAGAACCTGGTGTCACAAGTGCATGAGCAATTTCTAAGGAAACACATAAAATACAATAATCGTCCAGAATACAAATGGGACAGCAAAAAAAAGTACAACACAATACTCTGAAGGAGACTCTGCTGGCTGCGGGTCGTCTCGAGATAAGCAGCTCACCTAAGTCCCCCTATCATCCATGCCATTGCGTCGAGCAGGGCCACTAGATATGCATGTACCTGTGCAACACAAATGCACAGCAAGTGTAGTATGAGTACGAAGACAACGTGTACCCAGTAAGTATCCCGCCTAACCTCGAAGAGGTAGTGACGAGAGATCGACTTCGACACTTGCTAGAGGTCAATTTAATATAATTAAATATGGTGCTACATACGGATGTTATACAAATAACAATAGGAGAGGACAACCTCTTCCATAAAGTATAAATCTCAGTTTCCTTCATTTCAATTAACAACTTATATCTCAAGGCAATTAAACCGTGCAAAGTCACAGAAAGTACCAGCAAATATCATGCGCAAGAAATGCCATGGATCGTACAGCCCGATCTAACAATAATAAAATGTGCACTGCCGAAGGGTCGAACGGCGCAAACCATAGATGCATCTATTAACATGGCGTGGCGTACGGCCCGCTCCCATGAGAGTAGTGGAAACAATCAACCCTCTCGCAGAATATATTTGCGACGCGGTTACACATAAACATACACATTCAAATAGTCAACCCCGATTGTATCGGGAAAAAAATTACCCAAAGATATGACAATTTCTCTTTTAATGGTCAAGAAGATGGTGTTTAATCTTTTTAGAAATTCATTTTCCAAATTCGATATGATCTAAGCATCTTAAATTTATCAGTAAAGTCACAAGTTCGGCAAGTAAAGTATGCTTTTGGGTCCTAAGCATAATAGTAGCTACGCACGGACTCTCATCACCTCGTGCGTATGTATCCCTCACAAATAACGGAACATAATTAATTATTTTACCTATGGGGATAATTCCCTCTTACAAGGTTAGAAAGGAGACTTACCTCGCTCCGAAGTTCCATAAACGGCTTCCAAGCCCTTCCGACGACTCACGTTGATGCACAACGCCCCAAAACTATCCAAATAATGGGCAAACCAATGAAAATATACTATAATACTTATAACAATTCAATTTATATAAATTCCCAACTCCGCTCGGAAAGTTGACAAAATTGTCCTCGGGCCCACGTCTCGGAATCCCGTGAAAATGGCCCAAAAATTGCCAAAGAATCGTGCTCCAAAAATCCAAAATGAAATGAAGGAAATCAGAATTTTTGGTCCTTAAGTTTCTGACCATCCGTCACTAAATGTCCATTTTCGTCACTACAAGTCGTCACTAAAAGTCCACCAGAAATAGCTTTACCAGACCCTATTCAATTGATCTTAAATTTCTGTACAAATGTCTAAATGATGAATGGTTTACCTTTCTAGAAACTAGAATCAAAGGGTTACAACTTCCATGTTTTGCAAATTTTCAGGTTCTTTATATATTTCGAGATATAAGCTTCCAAAATAGGCTCCTCGTATCAGAAATTTCTAGGGAAATTGCAAAAACAGTTTTACTAGCCTTCATTCAATCAATCTTAACATTCTGTATAAATATCCAAATGATGAATGGTTTATCTTTCTAGAAACTAGAATGCAAGGGCTACAACTTTCATGTTCTTCAAAGTTTCAGATTCAATATAGATTGCAATATATGAGCTTCCAAAATCAACTCCACGCATCATAAATGTTCTGGTGAACAGCTTGTGCAACAGAAAATTTCAGCAGCTCCGCCATCACCAGATTCATTCCGTTAACCTTCCGAAATCCACCCGAGGCCCTCGGGACCTTAACCAATTATACCAACATGTCCCAAAACATGATACAGACTCGCTCGGGGACTCAAATCACATCAAACAACTCAAAATCATGAATCGCACCCCAATTCAAGCTTAATGAACTTTAGAACTTGAAACTTCTACATTCGATGCCGGAACCTATAAAATCACGTCCGATTGACCTCAAATTTTGCACACAAGTCACATTCAACATTATGGACCTACTACAACTTCCGGAATTGGAATCCGACCCCGATATCAAAAAGTCAAACTCTCGGTCAAACTTTCTAAAAATCTTATATTTTATAACTTTCGTCAAATGACCCTGAAATGGCCTACGGACCTCCAATTCCACTTTCGAACACGTGCCCAATACCAAAATTACCATACAAAGCTATTCCCAGACGCGGAATCCCAAACGGACATCGATAACATTGAGATACACCTCAACCCAAATTTATGAAATTCTTCCAAAATGTCAACTTCCACAATAGACGCTGAAATTCTCCCGGGTCATCCAAAACCCAATTCGGACATACGCCCAAGTCCAAAATCATCATACGAACCTGCTTGAACCTTCAAATCTTGATTCAGAGGTCGTTTTCTCAAAAATTCAATCTTAGTCAATTCTTCCAACTTAAGGCTTCCGAAATGAGAATTTTCTTTGCAAATCGACTCTGAACTTCCCCAAATTTAATTCCGACCACGCCTACGAGTCATAATACCTGAAATAAAGTTTCTCATGTCCTCAAACTACCGAACGATGCGCTAGAGCTCAAAACGACCGGCCGGGTCGTTACAATGAACTTCATAAAATAAAAAGAATCTTATAAATTTTTAATTAATAAGTCTTCAGTTATGATTCTCAAAGACGTCTCCAACTTCTAAATGAGTAATATCTGCAAGGCCTTCAAAAATATTATCTGTATAGTCAAGGTTTTCTTTAACTTTATCATGATTATTCATATGGCCCGCCTCAACATCATTCTGAAAGGCCAAGTTAGTCCCAAATTTATTTTGTTCTCCTTTTATAGAGGCTCGATAAAGTTTGACAAAATGTTCAGGTGTACAATAAATTCTTGTCCAATGATTATTCATACCACATCGGTGGCAAATATTACCTTTTTCCTTTTAAAGAATTATTCTGAGAACCGTTATTGTTCTCTTGTTTATAACGATCACCACCATGGCGATTATAATTTCGTCCCTTGTCATGCCCACGTATATTCATACGGCCACGATAATTATTTTGTCTTCTTTCTGACATTAGGTCTATCGCTACCACATTCACTTCTGGGAATGGAGCTGATCAAGTGGGTCGAGCTTCATGATTTTTCATTAAAAGGATACGTCACGACCCAAAATTCAAACATGATCGTGATGGCGCCTATCGTGTTGCTAGGCAAGCCTACTTCCTGAAATATTACTACTAAATCAATTATAAGAGATTAATAAAGCATTTCCAATATTTAAATTTTTCATAAACTAAATCAACTCTGAATATAATATAGAAAAATACGGAAACGAGCCCCAAACATCGGGTGTCACTAAGTCATGAGCGTGTAAAACTATGAAGTAAGATATATAAACTGTCTAACTGTCCAAAAGAAGAAATGACAAAAGGAGGAACAAGGTCCTGCGGACGCTAGCAGCTACCTTGCAGTCTCCGCAAATATCTGGCTTGAACTCAATGATCGCCGCGCTCTAACTCACCTGGATCTGCACATGAAATGCAGGGTGTAGTATGAGTACAACCGACTCAGTAATAACAGAAATAACTAAGGAACTGAGTAGTAGTGACGAGCTAAGTAAAATAGTCCAATTATTTATTTTCACAATTAAAAAATAAACAAAAATAAACAGGTAAATTCCATAACTCAATAAATGCCACAAAGAAATTTAACAGATAAATGCAGCAACAGCAAAAGTAAATGGAACCTCAAAGCAATGTCACTCCATCACTCAACACTCAACACTCAACACTCAATACACTCAACACTCTGCGCTCACTGGGGTGTGTACAGACTCTGGAGGGGCTCCCAAATCCCAAGCACTAAGCACGGACAGCTCACGTGCCATAATATCAATACCTGGATCCGCACGGTCAGTTCACATGCTACGCGGACAACTCACGCGCTATGTTATCAATACCTAGACCCGCACGGTCAGCTCACGTGCTACGCGGACAACTCACACGTTATGGTATTAATATCCTCAAAACCAGGCCCTCGACCTTACTCAATCATGTACCTCACTAGCCTCACCATCATCAATAAATAAGGGGACACATCCCACATCAAGTATCACATCATATTGGCAAATAATAGAGACTGAGGTAAATATGTACAATAATTTCTATTGCTGAGTACAAATAATGTGAGCATGAATAAAGCCTAAGTATGATCTCTAACATGAAGGCAGACAAGTTCAACAACAAGTAACTATGTAAACACAGATGATGGCCATGAGGCCTCACGGGACGGACCAAGTCTCCATCCCTCGAGGTATACACCCACACGACTGTCACCTAGCGTAGGTATCACCTAGCGTAGGTATCACCTCTAAACATTCACACGATATCAAATTATCCGGGTTTATACCCTCAAACCAAAGAGTTAAAAAAGTTACTTACCTTAACAGCATAAACTCTTACTACGGGATGCCCTCGTCTCTAGAATCGGTCTCCAAAAGCTCCGAATCTTACCATAATCAGATTAATACCATCAACATAGGCTAACGAATCGAATTCCACAATAAAAACTACAAAATATGCCAAAAATTCGAAATCGGCAAAAACTAGGCCCCCGAGCCCACATCTCGAATTCAGTCAAAAATGGCATAATCAAAACTCTCGTCCTCTCCTGATTTTAACCATAAAATTTATCAAAATCGGACTCTGTTTGGTTCCTCAAATCCCTACCTAAAACTCTCCAAAGCTCAAGCCCTAACTCCCTCAATTTCACTTTGAAATCATCAATCAAATCCCAAAAACGAAGATGGATTCATGAAATATAACAAAAAACGAGTAGAGAACACTTACCCCAATCCCTATGGTAAAAATCGCCTCCAAAATCGTCCAAATCTGAGCTCCCCAACTCAAAATATGACCGAATGAACAAATCCTAGTTTTATATATTTTTTCTGCCATATATTTTGCCTCGTTTCTCGTGCTAAACGATCCTAAAACTCGAGTTTTATGTCTCCAATAGATTCCTTGTGAAATTCTAGTCATGTTAGCTTTTGAATCACTCAATTTGGCCTTATAATGAATGATATGTGTAGGTTTTAATATTTGCAAATAGTGCAAATTTTTAAATACGCCGTCAGTGGCAATTTCGTAATTAATCTGAAAATTTAGCAACCCTATTTTTAGCAAAATGACCATAAATTCTTCATACGATGTCCAAATTCGACGATTCTTTATGCTACGAGTCCGTAATTACGATACGGATCGAATGCTTCAATCCAAAAAGAAATCGGAGCTCATTTGTTTAATGTGATATCATTTATGCTTGAAGAAACGGCATCAGAACATAAGAAAAACGAGTGCAACACAACCCAAACCTATCTGAAACTCACCCTAGGCCCTCAAGACCTCAACCAATAATTCAAACAAGTCATATATCACTACCCGAACTTAGTCAAACCTCTGGAACACCCAAAACAATACCAAAACACCATATCAACCTCAGATTCAAGTCTAAGAACTTCTAAACTTCCAAAATTCGCCAACGACGCCGAAACCTATCAAACACGTCCTAATACATCATACGGAGCTACTCGTGCCCCCAAACTACCGAGCGAAATGCAAATGCTCAAAACGACCAGTCGGGTCGTTGTAGGATATTATGGTGTTCAGCCACCAAAAGGCATGAAATTAACTTAGAATATTTCTTAAATCCCTGTTCATGGTACTGTTGATGTAACACCATATTCGAGGCATGAAAAGTGAAAAGAATTTTTTCCAACATGTCCTTATCATTCATAGGTTCCCGACATAATTTTAGTTGGAAAGTTATTCTATATACGATAGAATTATATTTATTTACGGTCTTATAATCTTGTATCAGTAAGTGTATCAACTCATGACGAGCGTTTGGCAATATCGTGGCCTTTAGGTGGTCATATCATTCCTTCAAACTAGTCCATAATTGAAATGGGTCTTTCAAGGTTAAAATATTTACTTTTTTAACCCTTCATCGAGATGATGGCGAAGGAAAATTATGATTTTTTCCTTATCCTAACTCGATGCTTCGTTTTCTTATTTAATAGTGTCACCAAGACCTTTAGCGTCAAGGTGAATTTCATCATCAAGTACCCATGGCAAATAGTTATTCCCAGAGATGTCAAGTGCCACAAATTCAAGCTCTAATAAACTCGACATAGTAAAAACTATCAAAGCAAATATTTCAAATTAATTTACATGATAAAGAATTTTTTTGTTTTTGCTTTTTTTTGGTAACAGGTGGCATGTCTCAAATATCTCGGATATAAATTTACACAAGTCACGAAGGCATGTAAACAGTCCAAAAAAACAAGCTTTCTACATGTTCTATTTTAATTCACATCTTACTATTATTATATATTAAAGCTATTGTTTAAGGAAGTACAACAACAACAACAACAACAACAAACCCAGTATGATCCCAACAGGTGGGGTCTGGGGAGGGTATTCTGTACGCAGACCTTACTCCTACCTAATGCAGGTAGAGAGGTTGTTTCCAATAGATCCTCGGCTCAGGAAGGGTAAGAAGAAGAAAAGGAAAGCAAGGAAGGAAGGAAGAAGGGAGAGAAAAGAAAAAGGGAGAGATAAAGGATAAGTAGTACCAAATAATAGCAACAGAAAATACAATACCTGAGACGAACAAAACCACATAACATAATAAATATCTAAGAATATGAAGCGACATGCATGCTACTAAGATTATCGGTGAACAACTAAAAACTACCCACTAACCTTCTACCTTAATCCTCGACCTCCACACCCTCCTATTAAGGGTCATGTCCTCATTGAGCTGAAGCAGCGCCATGTCTTGTCTAATCACCTATCCCCAGTACTTTTTAGGCCTAGCCCGACCTCTTCTCAAACTCCCCATGGCAAAACTCTCACACCTCCTGACAGGAGCATCAATGCTTCTCCTCTTAACATGTCTGAACCATCTCAGTCTCGACTCTCGCATCTTGTCCTCCACGGGGGCTACTCCCACTCTGTCCCGGATAGCTTCATTCTTAATCATATCTCTCCTGGTACACCCACACATCCATCTCAACATCCTCATTTCTGTTACTTTCATCGTCTGCACGTGGGAGTTCTTGACTGGCTAACACTCAGCCTCATACAGCATAGTCGGTCGAACCACCACTGTATAAAACTTACCCTTAAGTCTTGGCGGCACATTCTTATCACATAAAATACCGGAAGCGAGCCTCCACTTCATCCATCCCGCTCCGATGTGATGTGCGACATCTTCGTCAATCTCCTTGTTATCCTGGATAATAGACCCCGGATACTTAAAACTCCCTCTCTTGGGGATAACTTGAGCATCAAGCTTTACCTCTATGTCTGCTTCATGGGTCCCGTTACTGAATCTGCACTCCAAGTATTATGTCTTGGTTCTGCTCAGTTTGAAACCTTTAGACTCCAAGGTCTGTCTCCAAACCTCTAACCTCGCGTTAACTCCGCTTCGCGTCTTGTCAATCAACAATATATCATTGGAAAATAGCATGCACAAAGGCACCTCCCCTTGGATGTGTCGTGACAGTACATTCATCGTCAAGGCAAATAAAAATGGGCTAAGAGCCGATCCCTGGTGCAACCCCATCACCACAGGGAAATGCTCCTAGTCACCACCCACAGTCCTCGCCCGAGTCTTAGTATCATCGTACATATCCTTAATCACTAGGATATGAGTAGTTAGGAATAGAACTACTGGAATAGATCAGAGCAAGATGACATCATTATTATCTTTTTAGAAGATGTAAACACACATATCGGAGTTACTTAAAACAAATGTTACTCCTAAAATAAAAAAGAAGCATCGAATGAATATTAAGCCTCCATATTCTCTGTGATTATTTAAAATATTTGTTCTAAAATTGTATTACGAGATTCTGTCAGTTTGAGGCAAGGCAAGTATTGTAATGATACCCAATGCAAGTCATGCATGCAGCGACTTATAAAATTTAAACGGTAGCCCAAAAAATTAATAAGGTTATACCGGTTGAAGTAAATAATTTTAGTTGGTTCAGACTCGTGTTGATAACGTATTAAAAAATGAGAGCAAAATAAAGAATATAGTAATATTGGAGACGAGATATATAGGAGGAGAACGTAGAGTTATCTTATTCAAGCGTGTTTCTTGTGTGTTGTTCTATGGACAAAGAATATGTAGCATACAAGATACATCCTAGGAATTAATAGATATATTTATTCAAGTAGTACATTAAATAGAATGTATAAATGGATAAAATGAACCTCCATAGACATTCACTTTATTTATAACAATGGACAGAATAATAAATTAAACAAAGAAATAACGGATAAAATTAGGCGACTCTTTCTCAAAGTCAAGCTATCTTTTAGTAGAAGATTGTCTCTGAATGATCAATTCCATTATCCCTCATTCTTCAAGACATTAATTTGTTTATTTAGCCCACTTCTGAGTACGAACTTCGTCTTAAACACCATCGAATCAAACAAACATCTTTCCATAAAGTTCTCTGACGGATTGGATCAAAGTTAGTTCTTGTGAAATCAGGGATGAAATGTATATTGGCACTACCGCCTATTTTTCTTGAATAGAATAATTCTTTTTTTATCGAAGGACACCAAGTTTTCAAAACAAAATTCAACATCTCATAGTTTATCTAATATGATGTTGTTACCATGATTTGCACTTTGTTTACTCCTTTAAACTAAATAAATTATGGAATTTAACTTCAATAAAAATTATGAAAATTATTTATTCCATGCGAAATGTTATAACTCAAAGACTTAGCTTGCTTTTTCCAAAACAAAAAAAGAAATCAAAATCAAACAACTTAAGACACAAGTTAGACAAATAGCCACTTAAAAGTTAACAAAAAATTTACAACTGTGTTTACACTCCGTTTGGATCATTGTTCCCCGTCGTTTTATAATGTATCGTATTGTACCGTATCGTTTTATGAATACAATGCTTGGATAGATTGTATTGTTTGTTGTTGTTAAATAACATTTTGTTGTTTGGTTTGACTGTATCGTACTGTATTGTAATTGATAAGTTTACTAAAATACCCTCAATTTTTTTAAATATTTAATTTATCAAGAATTACACATAAAAATTATTTAAGAAAATCCCTTTGTACTAATCTATCACTAATTATGTCTTATATACAAATTAAGCAATTAAATTCATACAAATTCTATCGAAATTAGTTGAACAAGATAATGATATTACAAATAATAATAAGTACACTATATTCATAATTAGATCATAATAATAAAAATTTAAATTTTTTTAAGTAGACTCGGTTCAGACAGACGTAAAACAAAACCTTTACCTGAAGAGTATGGAGAAGCGGCAGAAGAACAAAACGAGTTTTTCACGTATATAGGTTATTATATAGGTTATATTTGGGATGTTGTCTTTGAGAATTTATATAGGTTATTATACTTCACGTAGAATTCTATTATAGAATTATATGAGAAAGAGACTTTGCAATTATTTAAAATAAAAATAAAAAAGGCAAATGGTAAAATAGAATTATAAAGTAATAAGTTAGGGCACAATTAGAAAAAAAAATAGGAAACAATCCCACCGCACCAAATCGGTTGTTTAAAAAAATTGGACTTTTCGTTGTTACAGAACAATAGATTTAACAATACAATACAACCAATTTTAACTAAACAATCAAAACAAACATTATTCCGGAAAAACAATACAATACAATACAATACAATGGTTAACAACCATCCAAACAAGTTGTTAGGTAAGCAAAGGGGACGGATTCTTTTCAAGTGGAAAAGGATATATATATATATATATATATATATATATATATATATATATATATATATATATATATATATATGTGTGTGTATGTATATATATATATATGTGTGTGTGTATGTATGTGTCATTTTGAGAAAAAATCCTCTTCTTAGTAAATCCTTCTTTTTTCCCCAAAAATCATCTTCTCGTGTTTGTTTATACCCATTTGCTTCTTATTTAACCAAAAGTTATGAATTTGCCAAGCCTTTTCCTTTATCTCCAAGCATTCCTTCTTTTTCCCCCCTTTAACTGCAGTATCCAGTACTCACTAGCCAACAATTCTTTACTTGGAATAATTGGTTGAACTTATACATGAATGAGAGTTTGAACATACATTATGGAGCTTTGTAACATGTTGAAGCGTTGATACTACAATCAAGAATCTGAATACTTATCAACACAAAGGGAGAACAAGAGAATTCATGGTGGAATATATTTGTCAAGAAATGAATAGGGATTGTTCAAGTAATCTACTTTATGAGTTTAATATTTTTTATTCTTACAAGTGTATCCAACTAGTAAGGTGGAAGTTAATGGTAAGATTTTATGTATTAAGTCATTCAGTTAATGGCCTTGTCACTGATTACAAAGATGGAGAGAGGTGGATGATAGGTTTTCATGAGTATGAAGAAATGGACAAGGCAATAATGCAAGCAAAATCTAAGTTGAAATTGGGATATGCAGAGGATAAAGAAGAGAAATAAACAAGTTATTCTGCAGCCCTATAGGCTGGCTTGGAGAAGTAATTTGAGTCACAAGTAAATCAAGTTTTTGATCAAGTGCTAAAAGGAAGGAATAAGTTGCTCCACATCATCCATAAAGGCAATGGCATTTAGGACTTGTTTTGTGTATTTGTTCTGATATCTTTTGTTGGGTTGATAAACATAATACGTAATTTGTTTCCTTTGTAGACACAGCTATCACTATCAATATTTGAGGAGTCAAATAACTTCTTTTTTTCAATATTCTTAATTATAAAAAGCTGTTGTTTATACCTAATATCTTATATAGATTTTAAATATGTAAATTTTACTTTAAAAATTTAAGAATCAATGTATGAATTAAGAACAAAAAATTAGAACGTCTAACCTCTGTACTTCGAACCCCTCCCTTCTTTTTAAAATAGAGAAAGAGTAAACTAATATAAATAAAAGAAAAGACTGATGTCTGTGTCGATATATTGGTAACAAGTTGTGCTAATTTATCATTCACAAGTTTACTTATTCACCCATCATGATTTATTTAGATAGTTATTTTAGGCTTATTAGCCCGCCAATCACAAGGGGCAATTTTCTTTGCCCACAGTAAACGTTAATTCATCACAAGTCACCACAAGCCTATTTTATAAATTGAATATGAATAACAGTATCAATTCGTAAAAAGAAGAAAAGGAACTTAATAAGTCACCTGATCGATTGACAAAAAGAATTAAAAACAATAAATTGGCACCCTGCTTCATAGAAAAAGAATACATATTGTATCAGGTGTTCCAACCCATGTAGATACAAGTGAAAAGGTATAGGATGCTTCACACTAGGAGTTGGTCAAGGCAATGAAATTAATAGAATGGAAGATGTAATGCTCTTGGTGCGTTCTTTCCAGCAGAAAGATAAAGCCAGTAGATCCACCTTGCTTTGCTTTGAGTCAATTGAGTTGGACGTGTATCGCTTTCTCTAGAGAAAATTTTGGTAATGTACAACAGATACAATCAGAATGGCTATGGCACAATGACCTCTTTCCAGCAAGCAAGTACAATATAGAATGCAAATAACAAAAAATGAATCATCCACCAATACCAGAAGTTCTCTCCATGTTTACTCTGTCTCACGTTGAGCGATATTCCTCTTCTCGTCTGATCTGTGACGGAACAACTTAGCTATCTTTCGCCTTTCACAATCCTACAATGCACAAAACAGTGTAAGACAAAAATGAAGGTTGTCTATAACCAGTACGCTTGGAAGCAAATTAAAGTTCTCACCTTGAACATGTTGAGATAAAAAGGTTTATCTGGGTTCATTCTTCTCAATTTATAGAATGTATATGCAAAACTAAGCTGATCACGGGGAGTAAACCGCTCGACCTCGTTGAACCATAAACAAGAAAACAAGTTTGACATTGGTGTGTGAGCCCGCACAATAAAAGATCCTTCTGGTACATCTGTCAGAAACATGTAATGATATTATGCCAATGATTACTCAAATCTGAAAGGTATTGCACAAAATTAAATATGGAAGAGTAAACCATACTGCTGTGAAGAAGCTTGTTTGGATCAGATGCATTAAATCTTTGCAATCCATCAGCCTGGTAAAATGCAAATTGTTCGTCTATGACAGTATGATTGTACTTGTTAAGCTTCTTGTTTTGCGCAACTTCTTCCCACACACAATGCCTGTCATAGTGATTGGAAATTGCATATTCATAACCTTTTCGCCACAGAAAGTACTCCAAGATGAGTCGGGGATCAAGCTGCAGGCGAAGCTTGCTATCTAACCATATTGAATACCTGCATAATTTAATAAGCAATTCATAAGCTACTACATTATTCTCCCTTTTATGTCCTCCTTCAAGGAGAGGGTCTTTAATAAGCAAGTCATACAAGCATTTCAAGTTATTCATCAACGAACAGAAATTTAGAAAGTTTGAGCAAACAATCACGTACAGAAATGGAGGGACCAAACCGAGGATAAAAAACCAGCAAGCAAGAGGCTTCCTTAAACAGTACATCAAAAATCCATCTTGCACTAACACAGAGTACAGTTGCCACTTGTGAGTTACATTACCACATCGTTCACCTTTTGCTACTCCATTCGAAGATGATACTGCATTTTATTACAGGTGATGTGGGTCTAAAACATAAGACAGTATATATGCAAGTCTCTACTACAGGTTGGACAAATATGGAAGGGCAGTAAAGTGCGAAGGCCGAGAAATGATTTGGCAGTAAATCAGAAGAGCAATGTTTTCGTTATTAACATTTTCCAAAATATATAATTCCCAACTCCATCCATAGAAACAAGGAAAAGCAGGAATATAGACAAATTGTGAGGATCCTGAAAGTAGCTACCTAAGGGTTACGAGCACTAATAAGTAATAGAAAATTAGAACCAAGAATCCGCTGAAACTCATGGTTGTGACCTTGGCAGTCGCATAACTCACTTCACAAAACATATTTTAACCTCCTGCAGACAGGGAAGGGCAAGTAAAGCCGATCAACAGTACACCAAATTCCAATGCAATCTCTACCTTTCTTTCAGTACCATCTCAGCATTCTCTACTTATGTAGTTTGCAGAAACTAGTACATTTGCACGTATCACTTGACTTCAGTCTAGTAGTCTACACAACATCTTTTAAATGGAGAAAACAACTTATTGCGTCACCACTTCAAAGTGGAAAAACTATTCAGGCTAATTCCAAAAGAGACATTACTGACTTGATGGTCGGCCCCTACTGAGACTAATGTTTTATTAATGTTACGTCATCTTTAGCTCAAATAATCTATACTATATTAAAAGCACGAAGGCCTTTAGCGAAATGCCGTTCGTCTTTTTTACCCTTAAATATTAAGTTTACATTGGACAAAATAGTAATTTTATTATTTGTCTAATATTTACAAACAGTTATTTAATTCATTCCCTAAATTTTAAGACTTCAAAATCAATAAAAGATTGTGTACCAATTCCTTCCTTATTTGAGCCATGTAATACAACATATCTGTAAAAAAAAAAAAAAAAATTGTACGTTTCGTTAACATGGAAAAGTCTTTGGATGGAGCACTTTAGAATCCTTTTAGCTATAGGAGTCCTTTTTAAAAAATTAACCAATTATATTTCTATAAATATTTTAGGCAAAAGTTTCGTTAAGTATTTATATATATATATATATATATATATACACACACACATTATTTTCAGTCCTTTTACTTAGGATTTTTTTTAATACACGTTTGACTAAAAGAAAGGGAGGACGAGCCGACGAGGGTGTGAATCAGAAAAAGGAAAAAACATATAGCAAATTATTTCTCTTAGGTAAAATATATATATAATTTATTTCTATTATATTACACGGCCAGAAAATAATAAATGTCGTTCGCCTTTAACCCTTAAAATAACTTTTACAATGGACAAATTTGTAACTTCGGTTAGTTTTAATGTTTAGAACTTTGAAATCAATTAAAATTTTGCATATTAAATTTTTCCTTATTAAAATAGGTAGGAAGTACTAATATTTAAGAATTTAAAATCTTAAATATTTTACCTTATGTAAATTGTACTAGTTGACAATACATCCTTTGTACAATACATATTAATCAAGATTAGAATTATGGCGACTTCAATTAATTTTAAATTAAAAATCAAAAAGTGAGACATAAAATCACATACATTAAATTAAAATTATTTAATACAATAACGTCTAATTAAAATTATTTCAATGCAGAATAATTAAATATGTATTTTATGTATTCTTATTTAATCATATTAAGTAATTAATTCATGTTCAATACGCACCCAAAATAATTATTTAATATCATATTTATTTATCAAAAATTATACGAGCCCAAATTTATCTATATCTATACATATCTATACTATGTTAAAAGCACGAAACCCATATCGAGATGTCGTTCGCTTTTTTTTTACCCTTTAAACATTAATTTCACACCAAACAAAATAGTCATTTAATTATTTTTCTAATATTTAGGATATCAAAATCAACTAAAATTTTATTTAAGGATATCCTAATATTTAGGTCTTCAAATTCAATTAAAATTTACCATATTAATTGTTTTCCTTATTTTGACCAGTTTTTATAAATACCCTTTTGGAGTTTAGTACGTGATTGTTAAAGTTTTTTTATTCTTAGCCTCTAAGGTATATATATAGTATTTGTTTTCTCCAAATTGCCAATAATTGATTACCTAAAAATATGGAACATTCATCTGCAATGTATGTTCACTTTTTCCTGTTAAATTTTTAAGAGTTGTGATTTAATCCTAACTTTAAATTCCTAGAAGTCTGAACTAATATCGTGTTAATTTAGAAGTAAATTAAGCTACAGCCATACTATGTGAATTTGCAACTATAGTTAATTTTTTAGACATAGGTTAAACTAATGTATTTGGAACCCTTGAAATAACTATAAATTTGTCACACACAACCCCCCCCCCCGATAATTTTGAAAAATTTAACCTCAACATTGTGAACTCTTGAAATTTTAAAATTGTTATTAAAAGAGTGCATTCGGAGTGAATTTAGGATAATATTGATTTTTATTTGGTATTGGATGAACGTGCAAAGAAGAAAATTTAGACTTAAATCAATAAGAATCCAGGCAACTTTTCAACACAAGAATAGGTTCATTTGGCTATAATTTTGATTGACTTTGAATGAAGAAATACTTTTTTGTATAACGACATTATGGACGTAAAGTTTACATAGAGATGTTCGATGAGATACAACAACATAGCATATTTGTATCTTATGTAATAAGTTATTTATAACCATAAATACTATAGAACTAATTACAACTAAATTCATCCGAAAAATGTTGTAAGCTATATATTATATCAAATTATCAATGTACTAATATTTTTTTCATCATTTAAACATATATTGCATTTAGTTTTACCTTCAATGCTACTTTTTAATACTTTATATATGTTTTATATTGATTAACGTGGTGCACACGTGCAACGCACGTACACTAAAACTAGTACCCATTAAAAGAAGCTTTTATCAATCCAATAATAGGAAAAAGCACTCCCAATTTTTTGACTAGCAAAAAGAAAAATTGTCAATGAAGCTGGTACTTCGATGTTATGGAAGAAGCATGAAGCAAATGCTGAGAAGGTACCAAACACCAAAAGACCAAATGATGGCCCTTAAGTTAAATTTTAAACTCAGTACAGACAATCAGAAGCTAGAAGCATTAAAAACCGGGTTTGTTTTTTCATTTTATCTTCTTCCTTTTACGATTTGATAAACCCCTGGTTGGAAGTAAAAATCGAGTGATTAACAAGCTATAGCAAGAAGAATATAAGCAGCAACATACCACAAACAATATAAACAAGATGTAATTCCAGTTACCTGGCTGAAGTAAAGAGCCGATGAGACAATAACTTTGGTATCTTTCCCACTCTCCGCATATCAGAATAAGGAAGATTTTTTACCACTACGATCTTCCATAAACCTACAAATCCCATGCTGTCGGGCATCTTACCTTCAGCTGAAAGAGTTTGTAGAGTAACTTCATCGACAAACATAACGAAGCAAACATTTTTCTTTGATACACGGGAGACCTGGAAAAGGAATTTAAATTAAAAAAAGATGTTATACATTGCAGCTAACGATAAGTTCAAGTAAAATAATTTAAAATCTCAGATAGACAACTAAAAAAGCTACTGACAGAACATTAAACAGGTGAATCACAATAGACTCTCTTCCTATTTTTTTTTCTTGTTGAGTAGGCCAACCACAATAGACTCTACATGCTATAAAATAGCTTCCGTTCCTAAATGCTATATAGACCTAACCGGGAAAAAATTGACGCAAAGCTTTTAAAACTGGTGTGGACAAACTAGTTCAACCAAAGAAGTTGTCATGCCACTGGTCTTACATATCTATTTTCTTTCACAATGAAAAAATTGGTCAAACCAAAAAGAAATAGAAAACCTGTAGAGCCAAAATTGTGACTCTGAGCTTTTCATGTTCTTTTCTTCAGTTTTGAGTTTCATTCTTGAGCAAAAAGACTGATCCAAATCAAATACAAATGTAAAATGGCTAGGAAATTACTCTATCTTGAAGGAGAATTAGAAAGAGAAAAATAAGCCAGGAGAAAGCTGCTTACGGTGTGCTGAAGAATGCTGCAAGAGAATAAGACCTCTAGATTCTCAGAACTATTGGTCAAATATTGCTCGAAAGCTAGTTTGGAAGCTGATGTTATTTGATTCTGATTTTCTCAGTTACATATATAAAGAGTTCAAGGATAGGGATAAGGGAGATAGGATTCTGTGGGGGTGATGAAGTTGAAATGGGAAATTATTGAGTGAAAGAAAAGGGTGGAGACAGAAAAAAGGACACAGTTTGATGGGTTCAGACGTTGTATTTCCACGTGGTGGAAAAGCAGTATCTCTCTTCCATATCATCTTCCAGGGCCAAGAAGCTTCCCACTATCCTGACTGCTTTATCAACAGTGCATAGCAATTCTCTTTCTTAGGTTCTCAAATGTCAATATAGCTCTCTTTGCTGCCAACAAGCGAAGAAGCATACCAGGTATCCAAACGGAATAAGTGCGGAAAATTTGATCTTTTATGGTGCTACGAGTTAAACTAAGAACAAGTTATCTCTCCATGTCCCCATCTCCATGAGTCCCACTAGTACGTAATATGTTCCGCTCATGTATGTTAAGCTGTAATTTGTTAATCTCCTAATCCTGCAGATTTTTCTTAAAAACTCAACTTCCAATGAATTCACCCCTCATGTGTCCATCGAATCTGCTGTACAGTTATCTATCTCAGGCTCGAAATTTTGTATAAAAGGAAAGGAAAGCTAAGACATTTTCTCCACCCCAACTGTGACCCCAAAACTAATCCTACTGTCATCTCCCGCCTCAAATGTAGTGTAGCTGCTGAACTCTTCCTATCCCTTCATAACGCTCCTCCATAGTTCGAACCCCAATTGAAAAGTGATAATTAGTCCTCCGTCCCCCTTTCAGATTGCCATGCTATTCTGCTATCACCTCCTCAACAAAGCCTACTAGTCAGGAAATATCCGAAATGATAGTTGAGAATGGTTGGACTATGATTGCCACCGGTATAAGGGTGGTAAAAAACTTACAATTTTCTTTTATGAGCATTAGTTTGAATTTTCATTTTCGGATAAAGTAAGAAAAGTAACCCTGTATACAGGAAGTATACCAAAAGTAGATATGCCTACTAAATAAAAAATTGACTCTATTGATTGGATTCTTATGTTCTTTTTACAAGTAATGAGAATTTTCTTGAAGTATGATGGGCACTAAGCTATTGCTTCAAACATAATTACAAATTGTGTAATTCGTCGATTGTGTCTACCATGGCATCTATGTCCAGAATAAAAGCCGAATTGCACCAAAAAGCTAGTAAAGTAAAAGCTCTAAACTTAAGGCAATGAATGTTTGCTATCCCTTACTGTCCAGACCATTTGATTGGATTCTTATATGTTTTCCTTTCATTTTCATTTTCTTTTTGATGCAGGGTTACTGTGCCAAATCCCTTGCTAGTCAGCTGCCAAAATGGCTCTCTATCTCTTTTAGTTGTAAAATAGGAATTTGGAGCTTCACTATGTTTTTTCTTCAAGCAGATTAACATCTTATGTAAGTACATCTCAAAAGGATGTATCCAAGGACTTTTGGGAGATTAAGCACTATTCCACTAGTAAATCTTTTCTGTATCCCGTCAGCTTCATATACATGAAAACTTTTGGCCAGTTTACCAAGTGCGTGCATGAGGTCCTCCTAGTAATCAACATGAAAATATGTTTACCCATATACACAGGCATAGTTGCATGAGTTAGTATTCTGGAAAACAACATGTGTAGTTATCTTAGCCAAAATTATGAGAACTAAAATGAGTCAGAGTTAAAAAGGAAAAGGAATTTGTTCAATACCATTTTGCCCACTGGTATTCTCAAGCGATCTGAATTTCCGAAGATGCATGAAACTACAGCAATGTGGCAACTGCTAATGTATTTTGCATCATCTTCTGCCAAGTCAAAACCAGTACTTGGCGTTCCTTCAGGACCTCCAACAAAGCCACAGTTTATTTTCTGATTGCGTGCAAGGAAAGATTCTTCCCGTTCGTCCAGACTTTGATGCCCAGCAAATCTTGGTTCCCAGTTTGCATTGTCAGCAGGCATGTCCTCTGTTTCTGTATACTGCAATGAGAATCTTGCAAACTTTCGACTTTCCAAAGGTTCCACAATAAGAGCACTAGCGTTCAAAATTTTCATCTCACAAGCTGTAAATGAAAAGCATGACTATTTAAGTCCAAGTGAAAGGGAGTGGGAAGCTAATGTACAAGATTTAACACATTAACCGATTCTATTAAGTGCAAAAAATACAGAAACTCCATGTGTTCAATCCAGAAATCTGAAGAAGATGTTCCATACAATGACAAAAAGGGCTTGAATCCTCGTTTGCTGCCTTGTTAAGATCCCAAATATATATACAAAAGACCGCTAATACACTGCAGAACAAACCACGATGACTGTGACAAGCAAGGGTGAAAGCACACATCTAGCTAGCAGATTCAGCAGGCTAGAAAGTGAGTTTCCACAATGAGCTCGCTTAAATAAAAAGATTTTTGAGCAACGATGATCTACTTCTTTGATGAGATTTATCATAGAAAAATTCTACTCTAGTACCTAACTTCTTGATTATTATACCAATAACTAACAAAAACTGAAGTGCTGGTTACCTCCTTCTATCATTAGCAGCACAATACGCTTATCAAAGATGCAAAGTAGCAGCTGTTTCTTTTTTCCTTTTCATATCCTTGACTGTACAAAACTAAATACTAGCAGCTATTATCCAATTAAAGAGATGAGAAGGATGAAAGCTCTACCACAGACTGCTGCAGCCTCAAAAGGAATTGACTCAATAATAGTTCTAGCATCTAAAAAAGCTATTACTAAGTAACAGCAAGTTCCCATAATAGAATATCCCAATGGCCCCAAGCACATTTCTCCTTGTCCATATTAAAATCAGTTCAAAATCATGTTGACCCAAGGAATGCAACATCGAAGTGTGGCCTGAAGCAAAAATAATCATATAATAAAGGCATAGGGCGCCAATTAAAATAGGAGAAAATATTACCATGCTTCCTTGGCTTTCTTCTGGGTACTGGACGCTTTTCTGATGAAGACTTTTTAGGGTGATGAGAACTTGAAGAGGATTCCTTATTGGAAAAGTCCTTGGATGTTTTACCAGCCTCTTTGGCGTGATTTTGATTTTTTTTTCCAGCAGCATGTGTATCCAACGAATGTCTCTCATTTATGTCCTGAGATTCAGCAGCAACAGTATGGTCCCAATCTTCATGTCCAACATCATCATATCCGTCTGTATGTGCATCTTCTAAGTCAATGCCATCATCATATCCATCATCAGCATCCATAGTCTCACTTTTCCTTCCCTTGTCAGCATCATCAGATTGCTGGTCTGTCAAATGATGTCCGTCTTGTGAGTGCCCAGCATTCTCCAAGGAAGCTTGATATTTGGCTTCATATTTTTTCAACTCATCACGTCCAGCTTCGTTGTATAAACCATTTCCACCACGATCCAATCCTTTTGAAAGAGACTTCTTATCGCTTCTCTTCCCATCTGGAGGACTTTGATTCTTATCCAGGTCACCATCAGTAATCCGCTCCAAGTCCTCCTCATTGTAATCATCGTCCCTTCTCCTGTCATCCTTGTCCCAATAACGAGAATCCCGGCCATGAGTTACTGATCCATGTCCAAATTGGAGAACTTTCCCTTGTGTCCGTGTCACATTTGTAAGAAAATCTGAATCGTTTTCTACATCAACATCATCTTGAAAGCGATTATTATCCAATTCTGCGACAGCAAACATGGAAATTGTCTAAATACCGGAGGATACATTTCTATAACACAACTCAGTGAAGATTTAGCCTAATAATCCAAAAATATAGAAAACAATTCCAGCTGGACACACCGGAACATCATAGGAAGAATTTCCTTGTTCGCGCTGTTTCTTTAAATTGATATCCATAGTCAACCTCCTTTGAATTCTTGACTTTTACAAGTTGATCGGAGCATCTAGTTTTACACTTATTATGGTCATTAATCCAAAATTTCTATAAAATGGATAAGAAAAGTACAAAGAGATACAAACAATTTCAGATAATGAGCCCAAATTCATAGATAATTCAAACTCTTTCTAGAAACGCAATTATACTCGTAACACAGGGTATTTGAACAAAGTGACTCGCCCAATTTGGAAGGCATCCCAGAAGCTAATTTATCTTGTGGACATGTTGGCATTTAACTCCCACATAATGTTGTTGCTCTCACATCGACTCTATATAACCCGCCTTTCACATTGTTAGGTATATCTATATCGCAAAGCACTCGTGTAACACTGCTCAATGTACCATCCTATTCTAAATCTATGTGTTAGATCTTCATCTATCATGTCATTCTTCCTAAAGGTTGAGCCTACATACTAGCACTTAGGTACCACAATCGGTCTACTCTTACTTCACCTACATTTTTCTTGTGAGACTAAATTTGCAGTGCATATATTTTCTCTTACTTAACTTACCCTAAAACCCATTACTCTCTAAAGTGCTTCTCCTAGTTCCAGCACTCATTTGGTTGACTCGTGATTTTTTAAATTTACACATTATTATCTAATGAGTAACACGTGGCATTTGGCATAAACCTAAGCCCATTGTTTGTTAATTAAGTGCGTACAATTACTTACCAAATCATCAACATTTTTCATTATTCTGGTCGGTCGTGAACTTTCAACCACATAACAATGTGATAACGTGATATTCCATAACTCAGTATACTTAATGGTAGTCTAATCTAAGCAACTATATCCAATAAGCCTGATCTTCGTACTTCAGTTTAACTCAATTACAACTACCCAAAAACCAAATTACTTAGAAAAACTGAAAAGGCCACATTTATAATCATTCCCATAAGTCATTAACCATCCAAATCTGGTAACGAATAAAATATGAAATATCACCCAACTAGTGAACTCTCAATTTCAGAATTAAACTGCAACATTTTACAAGTTCTTCGACCTTTCTTTTTGGTTGATCACTTCAACATTCAATGATTCCTGGTTCTGCGAAAATCCTCTGAAATTACTATTTTTCATTTTCATTTTAGTTTGTTACATAAGTTAAGAATATATTTACAACTAGCCACCACCAACCAGAAAAAAAACAGTATCTGTTGGTAGTCAAATGCGCGAATATAAAAGCAAACTATACCTCTATTTTGAGAAGTGAAGTAGAAAAAAGCAGAGACAGAAACAACAAAGGCGACGAAGAGAATAACGATGATAGCACCAATCGAGATCTTGCGGGCAGTGGACTTCAGTCGACGGTGCTGATTTCGCGATTGCTGCTGCTTATTCGAACGAATCCCAATAGATACCTGATGATCGGATGCGACGCCGTTTCGAACAACTCCACTGTTATTGCTAAAACCTAAACCACCACCTGATTGTCTGTACTGAGCCATTGGAGCATTGTACACAAAGAGAAGCTTCGTATATTACATACAAGTGTGGGGAGTGATTGGAATTGTTAGGAGCAGAATGTACAGAGGATTTTTTGGGGCAATGGAGATTTTGTCTCACCGGAAGAGCGTGGAGTGTAGATGTGGGAGATGAGAGGGAGATCGGACTGATTTGTTTATTCCATATATTATTTTTTTTATTTAGAAATTAGAACAGTGTGTTTTTCCAGAAAGCAAAATCAAATGACACAAAACTCGTGTTTTCTTTTGCTGAAAAACGGTGGATTCCGCGCCGGGCAAAACTTACCTTTTCCGCACTTTTTAATTGAAAATGAAAACGTTTTTGGGCATAACTATTGTCCCAAATCCAAATGCCTACTTAGATTTTTTCCAAAACGAAAAGGTCTCATTTTGGTCATGTATTGTTCAGCATTGTACAATTTATCCTCTATTACATTGTTTATACTTTTATTTATATATATTAACTAATTTTACGGCGTTGCACATGTGTATAGTGTCTATGAATTAAAAAAATATACATTGAAGTTAAATAAAATGTAATATTTATTTAAATAAAGAAAATAAATTTTCTCACACTAAACATAGTAATTGTATTGAACATTTTCGAGATACGCATAGATGATGAATTTAGTTAAGCTATTCTTTAGGGTACATTGCGCGTGTACTTCGTCTTAATGAGTATAAATTTTTAAAAGAATAACATAAATTTTATATTAAAAATTATATTCGAGTTTAGTAAAAGAAAAATAAATGAAAAAGATATAGTATAAGTTTTTAGAAACATTGATTACTAATCTTATTAATTTAATTACTCAATAAAATAAGAAATTGTGCCCTAAAGAAGTTTGATATTTTTTCTATTTTCAGTTTTTTTTTGTGCACGGATAATTAAAAAAAATAATGTATTGTGTACCTTAAATTCGCATCGGATATTGTTGTTGTTGCTACCAAAAGAATCTGCCCCAAGTCTCCTTTGAGTTCACTAGAAAATCAAGGTTAAAGTTCACAAACTAAATGTCTTTTAGTGTAATGATGTAATCTAGAAAGTCATGGTTGATTTTCCTTCTTTCTGGTTTTTCCTTTTGTTTTCTATGTAATGTCTCTCGTGCTCTCTCTTTTGAAGCAGAAGACTTCCCCTTTTTATTGGGAGAGGTTGAACAGTTATCACATAACTGTCTCTCTCCTTTGCAAAATGGATTCGAACAGTTATAATTGTTCCCCCTCCTTTTAAGGATAAGGTTGAACAGTTATGACATTATTGTTCATCTTTATTTAAAAGATCAGATAATCCTTTATTTACGGGTCGGGTAAGATTGAATCGGGTCGGTTCACATGGGCGACCCACGATCCCAAAAACTTACATCTCCCCCCTCGCATATGGTGGACAAGACCCAAGCCAATATTACCTCAACTAGACATACAATTCATACGACAGATAGTTCGTGCGACCTATGAGCATCAAGGCTTGCATTTGATGTTTTATAAGCCCTATATAGGAATTCAATCGCGTATGGAAATAATTCACTTTTAATATGAGGATATCAGTACACACAATACCCCAGACTTCACTACTTCGAGTTCATGTTTAACTTTATATACACAATTACACCCGACGTCTATATGGTCAGTAATAGTCGGCTTGTGTACACAAGTCAGATTATTTTAATTTAATCGTCTTCCCTTTCTACTCGAATCTATCTGTTCCAAATCAATTGCTTTCCTAGACATGCACAGCACTGACGAATCATTCATGTCTATTAGTGACATGCTAAAATAGCAACATTGATTGAAATTTCAAGAAACGATAAAAGGTCAAAGGATATTCCAATGAAAAGTTAATTTTAACCTTTCAGGGTCTCACACAATGAAGAAGCATGGAACCATTCTTTCATTAACCCATCGGTCGCTTAACACACGTGGTATGAAACACGTGCTACAATGTTCTCACCTTATCCTGGTGCACGTGTCTCGTTTCTTTTAATTATCCAACATCGTACAGACCAAAGGTCTGGACACCTCTAGATGTCTAACCCGAGTTTCTCTCTTCAGTGAACCTCAAACTCATTTTCCTAGAGAGACTCTTGTCTGGTTTATAAAACAAGTCATATCATGACTGTGAAAATTATCTCTTCACGTTCTCTGACGTAAGAGGCGATTGCTCGTGTGAGAGAGTCAATCTCGCGAATTGTCTGACACATTTTATTTCTAAAACATTATCACATGCCTATGAGACATAAATTCAATAGTCTTACTTTGATGAGAATATCATAACAACATAAATATCATCATTTCCTACGCAAACCTAGAGCCTTAACATATTTTTCAAACATGTCTCTAGATATATCCTTTGTAAAAGGATCATCTATCATTTCGCGAGTAGGAATATATTATAAATTCACTTCTCCACTTGATATTATGTCTCTCATAAAGTTATATTTGATATTAATGTGTTTGGTTTTACTCTGATACTTAGGATCCTTTGTATATGTGATGGCCGCCTGACTGTCGCAATATGAAGTCATGGGACCCTTAGAATTCTTTGCAACATTCAAATGCTCAAAGAATCTCTTTAACCAAACAGCTTCTTGTATTGCAGATGCGTAAGCTACGAATTCAGATTCCATGGTTGAAAGAGTTGTGCAAGTTTGTTTCTTTCTTTTCCATGAAATAGCACCACCATTAAGTAAGAAAGCATAACCGGAGGTTGGTTTTCATGGACTCTAATTCTTCTTTCATCGCTTTTAACCATTCATACTTTTAAGGGATCGATAAAGCCTCAGTCACATAATTAGGTTCATCCAATTCTGTCGGAGATACCAAGAAAACATAATCCTAAATCTCATAAGATCGTTTAGGTGCACCTTTTTCTTGTAATCTTACGTAATTGAAGTTCAGATTCCTCTATAGGATTTTGGGATTCAAAACTCCCACTTGGACGAGGAACCATTTCTTGATCCATTGATCTATCAAGTGTGTCTAACGACATTATTTGATCTTCTGAATTCAACATTTCGTAGAGAGGCTCAACTTCATTTATTTCACCCTTTTTGGAAAAATCATTTTCCAAAAATCTAACATCTCGTGATACAATTTCAGCAATACTTTCATCTTCCAATTCATCAATGAACACATACCCTTTGGAGTGTTCTGAGTATCTAATAAAGATATATTTCTTTCCTTTTTTACTTAGTTTACCAAACTCACCAAAACTATCTTTACTATATGCAGCACAACCCCAAGGTCGTGGATCATTCAGGTTTGTTTTATGACCAGTCCAAAGTTCATAAGGAGTGGAAGATACTGATTTAGAAGGCACTTTATTCAATATGTAGGCCGCAGTAAATAATGCATCTCCCCATAAAGAGATAGACAAATTTGCCTGCGCCATTATTGATCTTGTCATGTCTAATAATGTTTTATTCCTTCTTTCAGCTACACCATTTTGTTGAGGTGTATAAGGAGTAGTTAACTATCTGATAATGCACTTTACAATACATAATTCTTGAAATTATTTTGACAAATATTCACGTCCTCGGTCGGTTCTTAAAACATTTATACTTTTATCTAATAGATTTTCAACTTCATTCATATATTTTTTAAAGCACTCAAGTGCGTCGGATTTATGAGAAATCAAATAGACATAACCAAAGCGCGTGAAATCATCAATAATGTAATAAAGTATGCAGCACCAGACCTTGCCCTCACATTCAATGGACCACAAATATCAAAATGGATTAATTGAAGTGGGAATTCAGCTCTTTTAGCCTTCCCAAAATGGTTTACGCGTAATCTTTCCAGCAAGACAATTTTCACAAGTTGGCATATCAATGTCGCGCCCCCTTTTTTTTTCCGAGGCACTCCTTTCGGGGGCCGGTTCTAAAAAGGGTTTATGACATTGGGTTGAGACAACTCGTTCCTTTTGGGAAAGGGGTTTGCATTATGAAGAGTCGCCACCTAACGATTTTGAGATGCGTTAGGGAACCTATCAGGGGTTCATTTATAACTATGTTTGATAACCACAGACAGGGTAAGGGCTTGAAATTATCCTAAGGGGAAGGTGTTAGGCACCTCTCAGGATCCACAAGTGTGGTTTTCGGCCAAATAGCTTTTTGTGAATTTGTACAATTTAGCAAATAAACAAGTAGGGATCAAATATAGGGGATTTAAGTCTAAGTACAAATATTTGAAAACAGTTAAGCTAGATTTTGAAAGGGATCACAATCTAAGCATGTTTATGGAAGTAAAGGGGTATTCTAGGTTTATTTACAATATGGATCACATCAATGCAATACCCGGTATGACACTTCTCAAAGAGGGCTACACGTGGTATTAACGCACCGGTCATCATATCCATATCTACCCTTTCCCACCCCGTGAAGGTAACTAAAGCGAGTGTTAGTCTCGACCTCTATTGCATGTTGTTACCCGTCCCTTCCTATCAGTCTCGGAGGAATTTAGGGCCTCTATCCTATAAGGGAGGTGCTAGGCAGACCCTCATGTTTTAAAAGGTGAAAATACTAAGGCGACACATAATAAAACATATAGGACTTCAATTAAGGGGATCATGGAAGACAAACAGAGGCTCAAGTATACCTCCACACATAGTACACATAAACAGCATGACTCATGCACAGTTAAGATCCAAATTTAGGTTCAGATCTTGATCATGGTATCTAAGTGATAACATAAAGATAGATTTATTGCATAACTTAGAGAGGAAGTCCTAATCAGGCTTGCCTACTGGTTTTAAACATGCTAACAGTTAAACACTTAATCACAAAAGATAGTTCTGGTTTTATTTCTTTATGGTTGTTTACCTAAGGCTTGTCTAGGCGTGTAGCGATTATTCAGAGCTGATAACAACCTCAGGTTCTTATACCTAGTAACATGCATTCTAGGTGTTGCCAGTATTCAGAGACCGATTATTGGTTTGTTAGAACACGGTAAAACAGTTTTTAGGCCTTTTTCATGCATCAGTAATTAGTCTAGGCGTAGAATGAGGTCCTAAAACATGATATCTAATATGTATATATAGAGATGCAGAAAGGTTGTATGCAGAACTCTTAGGCAGGATTTTCTAAGTGCATGAAGTTACATTATTCGAACATAGTTTCAGGAGATGCAGCAAGTATGAGAATGACTTGTTTAGTGGCGTATTGTTATCCTAGGCAGGATTTCTAAGTGTACCACAATACTACCACATTATTAGACCTGGTTTACATGAATAGAAGGTTTGTATTAACGTTTATCCTAGAACAGGATTTTTCTAAGTGTACATGATAGCGTGCTAGTTATTTGTATGTTTTTAACACAGAAGTTTCTAAATAATAGGATGATGCATATGCTGAAAATCGGTAGACATGGTCCTAACATGGCATGATTTCTAATGCATGTATACATGAGTCCTACACAGGGGTTTTTATTGCGCAGATAGAAAGTAAATCCTAAAGCATGATTTCTACCCTTTTAGCAACTATGGCATGCATATCACCCACCCCTTTTCACTATCCGTCACTAGAGTTATTTTACAAATAATTATTATAGACCATTGGGTATGAATTACATAATTGAAATAGAAGAAAATGAGAAGTTAACTATAGGGAGTCTACAATATAGGCCCAGATCTTTATGTCCTCAATGCCAGGTATGTTTCACAGCCTTTCCACAATACGGGTGTGTCAGAGTTCCCTAAGGACCTCAAGGGATCTCGGGCAGTGCTCGCACCCAGATTTCATAGCCAAGATAGAGTAAGTGCAGTGTGGAAAGGCCAGCTCTTGTGTGTCAAAGTTCAAATGGAGCTCAAGGGTCCCAAGGCAATGCTCACACAAAAGGGGCAGAACTTAATAATCTAAGAGTAGAGTGAGAGTGCTTGATATAGTTTAAAACTTTGAATAAGAAAATAGTTTTGGAAAAAGAGACTTAATGGAAACAGTTTTGTAAAATAAGAGGGAGTTGTCTTAGTAAAACAACTTTGAGAAGGGCAGGGTAATCAACAAGCAACAGACCAACCGCAGAACCCAAATAGGTTCAGCATCACACATGGAACAAAGAACCCACATAGGTTCAGCACCACAAACATTCACACATGGGTATTAGGGATTGGGGACAGATACAGAGCATGTGAGGGTAGACATGTAGCAGGCAGAAACACATAATGAGCACACGATCAGAAGCTCCTAAGGGTTCAAAGGATCAGCAAGGTATAAGGTTAAACTAACATGGCAGTACCAACCAGTTTAAGACAGTAGACGATACTCTAATCTAAGTATCAAACATAAGCATGGAGATTCATATAAAGACAAACTTGGAGTACACAAAGACATTCTAGTTAATAAGGCAGACTTGTCATGCTATATGGAATCCAAGATTCTAATTACATGTTGAACAACAGAACAGTAAGTAAGAGCAAACTAGAAATACAATGAATTGCAGCAGTAGTATAAACATGTTGGTTTGAGAACTGAAATCTGAATTAGAACATACCAGTGAGGTGAAAAAAACAGTAATACAAACAGGAAGAAGGAGATGCACAATAGTTAGCCTTGGCTTGCAGCCGGCTAACTTAGAGTAGTAGCAAGTAGCACCGAAGAGAGAATAGAGAGAGTAGCAAGTTTTAGTTGTGAAAAAGAGAGTTGAACAGATTAGTTTGTGTCTCTGTGTTAATGAGAGGTAATGCATATATATAGTTTTTGAAAACAAGTAGAAAATAAGGTAGGAGTTAGAATTAACCATTGATTGTGGGGCTGAGTATCAATCAGTACGCAATTAGTACAAGTATCCCCATAATTAAGGGAGTGATTCAAATGGTAGGTAACAAATAAGGAAAGGACCATATATAGCTTAGAGGAATAGGAACAGTGTAAGTATAGCAGGTAATTAGGTATCCCTTAATTGAAGGGGTTAAACTCAAACGACTAGTAGGTAAATAACAATTAAGGAAAGTTCCTATGCATATAAGGAAACAATTTCAACTCAATACCAGTAGGCAATTGAGACTAGGTTCAGAAGACATCAATTAAGGAAATAATAATCAATCAACAGTAAATTAACCAGGTAACAAGGCAAAAAATAAACTAAAGGTCGGAATTAGTAAGAGTATCCCATTGGAAATCAGTAAGGCTTTCGAATCACAAGGAATCAAGGATTCAAATAACACTAATTACTATAGACTCCTATGTATGAACGGAATGAACACATTATAAGCAAAAGAAATAAATCAGGAAATAATCAAGCAAAATTACAGAGAATCAGGGATTCGAACGGGAATGATATCAATTACAGGGAACTAACACGAATTAAAACAGATACTAGGCAAGAAGTCAGAAACCCTAGTAGTGAAAACATATGAAATTAGGGGTTCATATGAATTACAGAGTGAACAGTGAGATAAACAGGAAAGCAAGAGAATCATAGGGTAAAAATATCAGTGAATCACAGGACTCATGAAACGCAAACACATATTCAAAGACAAATCAGGAACTTTAGGGTTTAGGTTTAAAATTAGGGATTTCATCACAACGAGTCAGGTAAAGGAGAGAGGCTTAAACAAATCACTAAAATGCAGTAGAGACCCTAATATAATACTGAAAAACCATAGGAAAAATCATTTAAAAACGGGGTCATGAAACCCTAGTTGAAAACGAAGAGTCGTTTTAGAAAAATCGGAGAACCTTTGAGAAAACAACGAAATAGCTTAAAGTATACACATATCTAAAGAAAATCGGAAAATCTTGAGAGTTAGGGTTTTAGAGAACCCATAGAATATGAGAAAACCTTAAAATGTCACCGGCTTTAGCCGAAAAAGTCATAGATCGTACTCGAACGGCCAGAGGTGGCCGAAAAATGGCATGAAGGACCATGGGTAGGAGTTGAACCGCTCCAGGTTCACCTGAGGACCTCAGGGCAATGTCAAACCGGCCTGGGGGGGAAGTAGAGGCTAGGAGATGATGAGAGGCCATAGCTTCTAGCGAGGGAGGTGGCCGAAGAAAGAGGACAGAGTCCATCGGAGGGGAGGAAGGTGGAAGGTTCTAGAGAGAACCAGAGAGATTGCGAGAGAAGTGAGACCGGGCAAATGAGGAAGGGAGGGGGGGTAGTCTTTAGGGTTATTGATTTGAATTAATCTGGGTCGTTGATTTGAATTAATCAATGACTAAGATTAGAGAGGGGTATTGGGTCAGGTAGGCTAGGTGTTGGGCTTGGGTCTTTGGGCCATTTTGATTGGGTTTGGGTTAGATTAATTTAGGCTAGGATTTAAATGAAAAAGGGGCTAATTGTTAAATACCCAATAAATAGATAAATAATTAATTAAAATGGCTAATAATTATATAAAAATGAAATTAATGCTAAATAGACTAAGTTAAAATGATTAATCAGTATTAAAAATACAAAAGACTAATTATTGAGTAAAAAATAACATAAAATATGTAATCAGTCTATAATTGCAAAGTTATTGCAATTATAGCCAAATAATGCCAATTTGGCTAGTTTGTAAAATAATTAAATCATAATAGGACCCAAAATGATATATTTTGCGCAGCTGGTTGTATTTGACTTGCGCCTCGACCTTTTAATCTATAACCCTGTGGCCTTGAACGAACCCTGGCTTGCTCAGACCATCCCAATTTTCTTCCAACCAACCAGAATATAAAGGGGTGCAACCAGCGTGATATCTGTCTGGCTCAATGGTGTCTTTCTCCATTACGATCTTGCAGTGCCACATGTGCTGGGCTTGGCACTTGTGGGGACTATCATCATTTTGGAAGTCGGCTCGAAGATGGCTCATTTTGTCGACCCTGGGTATGATTTGTGTGATGACCCAAAGGGTCATCTTACATAATTTGAGTTGTATCTGTGTTCCGAGGCTCCGAGAGCCTCCGTTAGTCTC
>ML271961.1:150904-185869 GCA_005239495.1 Nicotiana undulata | reverse complement strand
GTATGATTCGCGAACGTGTGGAGCTTTATGACCGAGTCAGTCCTTATGACCCACCCTTATGACTTCGTCCGTGTCGGTTATATATATATATATACGCATTGTATTCATCCGCATCTGCATTGAGCTGGGATCGTACGAGGGTGAGTTGAGAAACAATACAGAGTACTGGGAAGTGAACAATTGAGAATAAAGATAAGACATTTCGGAAAATGAGAAAGAGAACAAGTAATATAACTATAAATAGCTTACAAAGGAAGACTATGTTTGAGATCAGTTACTGATTGTTGCTTACATGTTCTTATACTTGATGTACTTTCTCATATGATTTATTGCTCAGCATGTATTTTATTTTATTATGTACTGGACCTTAGTGAGTATGTATGCTACCTCTCGTCACTACTCTATTTTATTTGTCCAAATTTTTATCTCTTCTCTTAGACAAATTCATATAATTCGAGTTCGTCCGGGACCCACCGTTGTGGACCTCGAGGAGTGCCTAACACCTTCTCCTCAAGCTAATTTTAGCCCTTACCCGATCTTTGGTGACGCAACTAGTTAATCCAAAGTTATTAGCGAATAGGTGCCCTAACACACCTTAATATGGTAGGTGGCGACTCTCTCTTTGAACACCCTTACCTTAAAGAGTTATCACGTGTCGAAACCCAATTTCGCGATAAAAAGGGGCTCAACAACCCTCACCTGATACACCATGCTCCAAGAAAGCCACAGAATCTAACCAGAACTCGCACTTGGAGAACTTAGCATATAGCTTCTATTCCCGCAAGGTCTGAAGCACTAACCTCAAATGCTGATCGTGCTACCCTATAATGACCCAACCCATCATTTTGAGTATTATAGACCTGATCCCCTAATTTATGCGTCCTATATCTTAATTTGTGGTTACGTGACTTGTCGGGGTGCTTGGTGTCGGGTTCAGGGGAGTTTTAGAGTGATATGGGACACATAGTCCCTAAGGAAGAAGTTTAAGCCGTAGGAGTTGACCATAGTTTGACTTGCGTGGTACAACGGGAGCAACTCTACGATGCCCTCACCCTCTGACAGGAGCTGGAGCCCTCCCATAAGAATAGTGTTACTATATTGCGAGTTGAATGACCTGATCTCGTAAAAGTTAAATAATACACAGTCGAGGCGAATGGTTCGATCCCATGAGAGTAGAGAAATTTACCTCATCACGGAAGTACATGCGAGTCGAGAAGACACGGATCCATAGTTCATCAAATATTTTCAATTTTATCCAAAGTAAGAGGCTAAATCAATATCCTTATTTTAATCCTCAATCTCAATCATAATCAAGTAAATCAATACACAAGATAGATACGAATAGAACATTTAAGACATGATGTGAATCTAAGTCTACCCGGACATAACATGAATATAGCTACGTATGAACTCTCGTCACCTCGTGCGTACGTAGCTCCTCACATGTCACGACCCAAAATCCTAACTCAATGGCGCCCAACAGCGGGGTCAGGCAAGCCAACACTACATTTCACTAAGGGTTCTTCCTTATCCGATTAATTACTTCATTATATACCGAGTTATAAAGTTGAAATCATAATATCGAATGATAATTAACCAATTTTAAACAAAAGCAGTCATAATGAGGCATGGGTCCAAAATATACATGTATGTACGGACATAATCTACACAATAACTATGTGTGTGCCAGGAACTAGTGTCACGAGTATCACGGTCATACTAACTGGATATACAAAAGATAGAATATACAATCCCATTGTCTGAAATAAGTAGACGGGAACAAAAGCAAAAGAGACTCCATGGTGCTGCCTGAGGATCGCCGGGAGAAACAGCTCACTGTGAAGTCAAGTCCGCTACATTCAATATCTAGCTCCGGTCTGATAACCAGATGCACCAGCCTCAGAACCTGTATAGTTAAGTACAGAAGTGCAGCATGAGTACATAAATAAATATGTACCCAGTGAGTATCCCGTCTAATCTCAAAGAAGTAGTGACGAGAGGTCGACTTGACACTCACTAAAGTCCAATAGTATAATATATGACAGGATATAACGAAATACAGTAGGCATGTAAGACAGTGAGCAACAAATGCGTATCAAACACAGAAATCCAGGTAACTACTGGAAAAAAAAACAATGTTCACCTCCCTTTCCTCCAAGTATCTGTCAAGCCAATATCCATGAAATAGTACCAAATAGTCATGCGCACACAGGATTAAGACAACCGGCGGAGTCGTAAGGGAGACATCTAAGTACTGTTTAGTCGTAAAGATTCCCCCACTCGCGAATCATACCTGCGACTCGGGTGCTGACACATATATACCAAATTATCATAAATCTTCCCCCGCTCGCGAATCATACCAGCGACTTGGGTGCTGACACATATATACCGAATTATCATAAAGCTTCCCCCGCTCGCAGATCATACATGCGACTCAGGTGCTGACGCATATATATCGAATTATCATAAAGCTTCCCCTGCTCGCAAATCATACCTGCGACTCGGGTGCTGACACACACACACACACACACACACACATATATATATATATATATATATATATATATATACCAATTTGCCAATAGGCTCAGTGGAGGATATACTCGTAACAGGGATTAATTAACTGGAAATTTAGATGCAACTTCTACCGTTTTCATGTTAGTCCAAATAATGAGAAACTCAAAGTACGCCTAAAGATACACATAAGGCACATAAAAGCATGCTTGTGAGCCCTAAAACTACCCGACATGGCATGATAGTCGCTACGTACGGACTCTCATCACTTGGTATGCACGTGGCCCCCAACATAATTACACACAGCATATAGAACACCTATGGGGACAATTCCCTCTTACAAGGTTATAAAGGAGACTCACCTCGTGTCGAATCTACCTCTCGGACCAAGGATGCGCCCGACACTCCGGACTCTACACCCGAGGACTCGCAACTAGCCAAATATTGTACAAGTATATCAATTCAGGTTCAAAGTAGGGAAATTATCCTATTTATTCAATAATTTCAACATTCTTGAAGAGTTCCCAAAATTCAACCCCGACCCGCACGCTTGAATTCCAAAGATTTTCAAAGGAATCACTCACCCATAGTCTAAGGGTCGTTAATATACGATTTTTACTTGAATTCATAGCAATAAATGAGTAATTCATCAAATTCCTCAAGAACCCTAAGTTACTACCCAAATCTTGGTTTTCCCACTAATTTAGTAGATAATTCAATTAGTAATTCATGTATTAAACTAGTACTAAAGTGGAATTAACTTACCTTATCAGTAGCTAGATCGTGGAACCTCTTTCCCCAAGCTCCCAAGTCTTTAATGGAGGTGAAGAATAAAATAAATGGGTAAAATCCCGAGTTTTAAATGAAACACACTGCCTGGCCTACAGGGATTCCGCACATGCGGTCCCGCGCCTGCGAGCTAAAGCTCGCACCTGCGGATCTGGACGAGTGGGGCTGGGGTCGCACCTGCGGAGGGATGACCGCACCTGCGGTTCCGGTCCTGCGGACCTTTGCCCGCACCTGTGAGAAAGGAGGACCTCACCTGGGGTCTCACCTGCGATGCTTGGGACCGCAAGAGCGGTCCCGCACCTGCGACTGGGCAACCGCACCTGCGGTCACACCAGATCAGGTGCACCAGCAGTTGCATCAGCTGGTTTTTAGCCTAGTTTGGTGCCTTAGAGCCACCTGGGCCCTCCCGAGCCCCCGTCCAAATATACCAACAAGTCCCAAATAATAATACGGACTCGCTCGAGCCTTTGGAACACTCAAAACAACGCGAAAACTCAAAATCACATGCCAAAATCCCTAGAATCATAACTTAAGAACTTCAAGTTCTTGATTTCTATAACAATGCGCCGGACCGACCCACACAGCTCGGAATGACACCAAATTTTGCAGGCAAGTCATAAATGACATAACGGAACTATTCTCAGTCTCGGAATTCTTTTTGGACCTCGATAACATAAAATCACATTCCAAACCAAATTTCAAACTTAAGGAAATTCTTATTTCTATATTGGGCGCCAAAGTGCTCCCAGGTCATTGGAGACCTGTTCCGAACATATGCCCAAGTTCGAAATCATCATACGAAGCTAATGGAACTGTCGGAACTTAATTCTGAGGTCGGTTGCTCAAAATGTTGACCGAAGTCAAACTTGGCCAAAAAGGCCAACCTTAAGGAACTAAGTGTTCCTATACTGCTCTAAACACTTCTGAATCTCGAATCACTCGTCTCCGCAAGTCATAAATCACAATAAGCCGCTATGGGAAGTCTTATTTATGGGAACGGGGTCCGAATACACAAAACGACCAGTCGGGTCGTTACATTCTCCCCCTCTTGAACAAACGTTCATCCTCGAACGGGTCTAGATTCGTACCTGAAGTGCTGAAGAGATATGGTTATCTGCTCCGCATGTCCTCCTCGGACTCCCAAGTCGCCTCCTCAACTGGTTGGCCCCTCCACTGGACCTTCACGGCAGAAACTCTCTTGGATCTTAACGGTCGGTCCTGCCTATCAATAATAGCAACTGGCTCCTCTTCATAGCCCAACTTCTCATCCAACTGAATAGTGCTGAAATCAACCACGTGAGAGAAGTCAGCGTGATACCTCCGGAGCATGGATACGTGAAAGACCGGATGAACTCCTGATAAACTGGGAGGTAAAGCAAGCTCATAAGAAACCTCTCCGACTCGCCTTAACACCTCAAAGAACCTATAAATCTTTGGCTCAGCTTGCCCTTCAACCCGAATCTCATAATGCCCTTCATCGGCGAAACCTTCAGCAGAACCTTATCTCCCTCCATAAATGCTACATCACACGCCATCTGATCCGCGTAACTCTTCTGTCTGGACTGAGTTGTGCGGAGCCTCTCCTGAATTAACTTCACCCTCTCCAAAGCATCTCTCACCAGATCAAATTCATATAACTTGGCCTCGCCAGGCTCAAACCACCCGATAGGAGAACGACATCGTCGACCGTATAAAGCCTCAAATGGAGCCATCTCGATGCTGGACTGATAACTATTATTGTAAGCAAACTCGGCCAAAGGCAAGAACTGGTCCCACTGACCTCCAAAGTAAATCACACATGCCCTGAGCATGTCCTCCAATATACGAACTGTACGCTCCGAGTGGCCATCAGTCCAAGGGTGAAATGCTGAGATGAGATCTATCTGAGTGCCCATCTCCCCGTGCAATGCTCTCTAGAAGTGCGAGGTGAACTGAGGACCTCGATCTGATATAATGGATACCGGCAACTGTGCAACCAGACTATCTCCCGAATCTAGATCTGGGCTAGCCTCTCAGAAGTATAAGTAGTAGCTATAGGAATGAAATGCGCCGATTTGGTCAATCTATCCACAATGACCCAAACCGCGTCAACCTTCCGCAAATTCCAAGGCAACCCAACCACGAAGTCCATAGTAATGTGCTCCCACTTCCACTCAGGAATGGGCATCTACTAAAGTAGGCCTTCTGGCCTCTGGTGCTCATACTTAACCTGCTGGCAATTAAGACACCTAGCCACATACTCCACCATGTCCCTCTTCATCCGCCTCCACCATAAATTTTGCTTCAAATCATGATACATCTTCGTAGCACCAGGATGAACAGATTACCGAGAACTGTGTGCCTCCTCTAGAATCCTCTCCCTCAGGCCATCAACATTAGGAACACACAAATGGACCTGAAGTCTCAGAACACCATCCTCTCCCATAGTAATCTCCTTGGCCCTGCCCTGGACCACTGACTCCCGAAGCTCTACTAAACACGGATAATCGAACTGCCGAGCCTTAATCTCTCCCAATAGCGAAGACTGAGCAACCACATGTGCAAGAACTCAACGAGGCTTCAAAATATCTAATCTCACCAGGCAATTACCCAAGGACTAAATGTCCAAGGCTAGATGTCTCTCCTCAGCTGCAATGTAAGCCAAGCTACCCATACCCTCTGCCCTCCTGCTCAGGGCATCCGCTACCATATTTGCCTTGCCCGGATGATAAAGAATGGTGATATCATAGTCCTTCAACAACTCAAGCCACATGCGCTGCCTCAAATTAAGATCCCTTTGCTTGAACAAGTGGTGCAAACTGCGGTGGTCTGTATAAACCTCACATGACACTCCATACAAGTAGTGCCTCCAAATCTTCAAAGCATGAACAATTGCCGCCAACTCCAAGTCGTGCATAGGGTAATTCTTCTCATGAACCTTCAGCCGGCGCGAAGCATAAGCAATAACCCTCCCGTCCTGCATCAACACACATCCCAACCCAACGCGTGAAGCGTAGAAATACACAATATACATCCAAGAACCTGAAGGCAATGTCAGAATTGGTGCTGAGGTCAATGCTGACTTGAGCTTCTAAAAGCTCGCCTCACACTCGTCGGACCATCGAAACGGGGCATTCTTCTGAGTCAATCTGGTCAATGGAGCTGCAATAGAAGATAATCTCTCCACAAACCAGCGATAATAGCCTGCTAGGCCCAAAAAGCTCCTCATCTCTATAGCTGAAGTAGGACGCGGCCAACTCTGAACTGCCTCAATCTTCTGAGGATCAACCTTAATACCCTCTCCGGATACTACATGCCCCAAGAATGCCACGGAATCTAACCAGAACTTAGCATATAGCTTTTGTTCCCGCAAGGTCTGGAGCACAACTCTCAAACACTGCTCATGCTCACCTAGGCTCCGCAAATAGATCAAGATGTCATCAATGAAGACAATGACAAAGGAATCAATATACGGCCTGAATACCCTATTCATCAAGTCCATGAATGCTGCTAGGGCATTAGTCAAGCCAAAGAACATCACCAGGAACTCGTAATGAACATATCTGGTGCGAAAAGCAGTCTACGGAATGTCTAAAGCCCGAATGTTCAACTGATGGTAACCCGAACTCAAATCAATCTTAGAAAACACACGAGCACCCTGCAACTGGTCAAACAAATCATCGATGCGCGGCAGAGGATACTTGTTCTTAATGGCCACCTTATTAAACTGGCGGTAATCAATACATATTCGCATAGAACCATCTTTTTTCTTCACAAATAGAACTAGAGCACCCCATGGCGATACACTCGACCTGATGAACCCCTTAGCCAACAACTCCTCAATTTGTTCCTTCAACTCCTTCAACTCCTTAGGAGCCATACGGTACGGGGGAATGAAAATAGGCTGAGTATCTGGAGCTAAATCAATGCAGAAGTCAATGTCTCGATCTGGAGGCATGCCTGGAAGGTCTGAAGGAAATACATCGGCAAACTCTCGAACAACTAGCACTGAATCAATAGTCGGGCACTCGGCGGTGGTGTCCCGCACTTAAGCAAGGTGAGCCATACAACCCTTCCCGACCATACGCCGAGCCTTCGTAAAGGAAATGACCCGGTTGGAGGCACTAACTGAGGAACCCCTCCACTCCAGCCTAGGCGACTCAGGCATGGCTAAAGTAACTGTCTTGGCATGGCAATCCAGTACGGCATGATAAGCTGATAGCCAATTCATGCCTAGAATAACCTCGAAATCAACCATGTCGAGCAATAAAAGGTCTGCTCTGGTCTTGAACCCACAGAAGGTAATCACAAAAGACCAATGGACCCGGTCTACGACCACAGAATCGCCCACGGGGATGGACACATATATAGGAGACCCCAAGGACTCACGAGGAACATCTAGAAAATGAGCAAATAGGGCCGAAACATACGAATAAGTGGATCCTGGATCAAATAATACTGAAGCCTCTCTACCACATACTTAGATAATACCTGTGATCACGGCGTCTGAGGCCACTATATCTGATCTGGCCGGAATAACATAAAATCTAGCTGGAGCACCTGAAGAATGAGCTCCCCAGTGAACATGAGCTAACTGACCCCTACTGGCTGGCCTCCCCCTCTAGCACGACCCCTACCGACCTGTCCTCCACCTCTAGGTGGCCAGACAACTGGTGCTGAACTCATAGGCTGAGAACCCTGCTGCATTGTCTTGCCCTGAAACCTGGGACAAGCCCTCCTCATATGGCTTAAATCCCTGCACTCGTAGCAACTCACATGTGGCATATCCTACTATCCCGAAGAAGGAGAATCCTGAATGGCCGGAGAGCGATGTGAACCCTCTGGCATAGCACTGAAATAAGAACTGGAGGATCTCTGGTGACTGGAGTAACCACTGGGTGAACTCTGAATAGTTGGGGGACGGTAGGAGCGCTCTGGCAGGGCGCTGAACTGAGGCTTCACAGCAACACCTCGAGGAGGTAGTGGAGGTGCTGAATATGAAGGCTTGCTGGGCTAAACACCCCCAAACTGACCTCTGCTCCTAGCTGGGGCATCCCTGAAATCTCTGAAGAACCTAGCCCTCTTGTCCTGCTGACCCTGCTCCCTGCTCCTCGACCGATAACCCTCAATCCTGCGAGCAATCTCTACCACATGCTGATAAGGAGTACCCATCTCCACCTCTCAGGCCATGGTGGCTCTTATACCTGGATGCAACCCAGCCACGAATCTTCGCACTCTCTCAGCATCTGTAGGTAGTATCATGAGTACATGGCGTGACAACTCTGAGAATCTGGCCTCATAATATGTCACTGACATCTGCCCCTACTCTAGTTGCTCAAACGGACGCCGCAGCTCTTCCCTCTTAGAGGGTGCAATATATATGTCCAAGAACATTCGCGTGAACTGCTCCCAAGTGACAGGAGGAATGTGGTGAAATCCACTCCATGGCATGCTAGGATCCTCATGTTGTGCAGTCTGTTCCTACACTTATCAATGAAGTCCTAGGCATCCTTGCCGCGCTCACCCCCGAAGGCTGGAGGGCGCAATCGGGTCCATCTGTCCAACATCTTCTGCTGATCGCCATCCGTAACTGGTCTAGGCTCAGGTGCTGCTACTACAGGCTGGACCCCACCCACGGGCAGTGTACCCGAGGTATGATGTACTGCTGCTATCTGACCAGCGGCCTGGGCGGTAGGGGTCTGGACTCCCCCTCCTGCCTGAGAAGTGGCAGGATCTGCTGGAAATAAACCAGCCTGGGACATGGTGTCCATGAATCTCAACATACGGCCCATAACCTCCTGGAAACCCGGCGCTGTCATGAAGTCCATTGGAGCAGGATCTACTGGAGGCACCTCGTCCTTCTCCTCTATGATAGGGTCCTCTGGTGGTGCAAGTGGAATAGCTCTGGGCTGCCCTCGTCCCCTACCTCGGGCCGGTGCCCTCCCCTGCCTCTACCACGACCTCGAGTGGCGGGGGTAGCGGCATCTCCCGGATCAGGAACATCGGATGCACGCGTCCTCACCATTTGTGAGAGAGTAGAAGAATACGTTTAAGTACATCATCTATTGAACAATAGAATATGAATAAAGAGAGGTTTTCTAACACCTTATAGCCTCCTGAAGATAAGTGGAGACATCTCCGTACCGATTTGCAAGACACTACTAGGCCCGCCTGTGGCTCGTGAGACTTATGTGAACTTAGGGATCTGATACCAACTTGTCACGACCTAAAATCCTAACTCAGGTCGTGATGGCGCCCAACGGCGGGTCAGGCAAGACAACACTACATTTCACTAAGGTTTCTTCCTTATCCGATTAATTACTTCATCATAAATTTGAAATCATAATATCGAATGATAATTAACCAGTTTTAAACAAAAGTAGTCATAATGAGGCGTGGGTCC
Source organism: Nicotiana undulata (assembly GCA_005239495.1). Taxonomy (NCBI): domain Eukaryota; kingdom Viridiplantae; phylum Streptophyta; class Magnoliopsida; order Solanales; family Solanaceae; genus Nicotiana; species Nicotiana undulata. The sequence goes on along the minus strand of ML271961.1, from coordinate 176,184 downwards.
ACAATATACATGTATGTACGGAAATAATCTACACAATTACTATGTGTGTGCCAGGAACTAGGGGAGGTCATGAATATAATCTGTCAATAAATTGTTGTGTTACGTGAATAACATATGTGAGGAAACATGTCCAAAATACATATATACATATACTTGTTGAATAAGGTATGGCGAGCCGACAAGGCTGCTATAGACAACTATACATCCAAAACTAGAAGCCAACAAGGCTATATGCTATTCAAATATACATGGATATCTACAGACCTCTAATAGAATATACAACTGTACAAGGACGGTACTGGCCCCCGTCATACCCATATATCTATACAAACATATCATACCAAAATCCAAAGCAGCTCCGAATCAAATGGAGCACACCAACTCTTGCAGATCAAGGATCCTAAGAAGGGGGACCGTCAGGTTGTCTACATGCACCTGCGGGCATGAAACGCAGGCCCCGAGAAATAAGGCATCAGTACGAATAATGTACTGAGTATGTAAGTCATGAAAATCAGTACATAAGAGAGACATATGAAACATGGAATAAAGAATTCTTCCTGTAAGTCTAAATAACTTTGTAAACCCGGAAACATTTATAATATCATGCACGTGCGTATAAATGTCGTATCATGCATAGGGTATAGGTGTACATAACATCATGCAGCCTCTGAGGGCATCCCATCATATCATCTCATCCATTGTGGGCAAAATCATCAACATATACTAGCTGTTCAGGTGGTGGTGCGTATATAACGCCGTAACCTTTTCCAATATCCCATATACATATAATATACGCGTATATAACGTCATCTAGTCACGGATCAATGTACATGTGTAAATGAATAAAATGCATAAGACATACGTTAATAGGATTTCTCGGAATGCTATAAGATCAAAATGCCTTTCGGATACACTTTATCAACTATGTATTTTTCTTAGACCCATGAACAAAATATATAATAAGGATTCACATTGGAAATCAAGAACATAGGCACCCCTAGTAATCCTATGAATAGAGTCATTTATGAAAGTTGTTCATTTGCTCGTTTTGTTTGTATTGTATGAACCATGCCAAAAAGAAAGAAGGGATATCCCTAACATACCTGAGCCGATTCTCTTAACAATCCCTCTAACCCACGGCTTTTGCGAAAAATACGTAACAGTGGATCGAAGTAGGGGAAATTCGTATGGTAATCTTGAGAAATTTCCAAAAATTATTAGCGAAGTATAGAAATCTGGGTGCAATCATTAAAACTAAGTCTTAAGCATTCATACTTAAGCAGATTCTCATTTTGAAATGCATGATTTTGCTAAAGTGCAAATGTATAACTTTAGCTTGGAGAAATATCCAAAGTGAGATGTCTTAGAGTAATTTGGTCGATAAGAGAATCATCAAATTGGGAGGATGATAAGATCACCTAGAAAATAAAGAAAAAGACAAGCATGACTACTTAGCCACAATTTCCTCTAAACATGCCACCTATTATATAAACTAAAGGGTCATGGTTTGGTTTTGGCAAACATTATCCCTTGTTTCTGTTTACCTTGAAAATGGTAATTACAATTAAATTTGATTATGTTGTTCTAAAAATATGCGATTTATCTTAATGCTAGTTGTTAAGTAGTAGATACTAAGTGTGATTGAACAAAATAGAGTAAGAGCGATATGAAATCAAAACACAAGCAAACCAGACTACCTTGAGTCGGGGGTACGGAGCTGGCCCAGATAGGTCCTCGAGGTCGAGGCTCGGGGTCAGTTACAGGCGATCGATGAAGCTATAATAATCTTTTGGGCTTCGAAGTAGGCTGCTTATTATCAATGATGAACAATAAATGAATAATAACTAATGAAATGCAATAATTGTAAGTAATAAATCAGTGAAGAGACAATAAAGGATGTTTGAGTTAGAGAGCATAGAATGTTCTTGTTCCTTGTATTGAATATCATGTGTATAGAAAATGATAAGGGTCTGCATTATATAGGAGGGGGGAGTCCCAGCATAGTACATAAACATTTATTACAAAAGGGGATAGCTGGTACAACTATTCATTGACCCAGTATAGACTCGTACTATTTTGCAAGCGCTTGTCATCTCTAGTCATATGTCCTAGAGAATTCCCGTTCCTTCCCATGACGGGCCTCGACCTCCTCCTTTCTTCGAGGTATGCCAATCATTTGATATTATCATTCGATGAACTCTTCTCGAAGTCGTTCCTCGGATCTACCCCCTATGCCATAAGAAACCTCGAAATCGATCAAGCCTGATTTCGGCCGTATACAGATAGTCCCCGCGTTTCTTGGAATGAAAAGAAAAGAAACGTATTGAATTCATTATCCTTTAAAACTTCCATTATTGCGTCACCCGTGCCATATAAAGCGACTAGCTAGACATAGGGGGACCCAAAGGGTCTTGTCTATATAGCCACTAAGAAGCCCCTGCATTGATTACAGCAGCTTCCGCCCTTTGGCTTTCTCTAACGTACACGGTGATTCCCTATAAATACTCCTTCCTCTTCTTTTTCTTACTTATCGTGCCTTCAAGCTCTCGGAAAATTTCTCCCTACTTATTTGTCACGTTCTTTTTTCTGACCATATTGTCTTTCCTCTTTCGCGATTCCCAGAAGGAAAGAAACGGAGAAAACTTCCTCTAGTGTTTCCCAAACCGACAAACCTTCCTCTCCTTCATGATTGCCAAAGGAGAAGGCGACGGAACCCCCTCATCTCGAGGATTGCATCCCCGGAGCATGCGTGATAACCTCCAATTTCAAGATCAACAAACCTTCTTCGAGTCTAGGGCGATGCGAGCCCATGTCTCGATATTAGCTTGATCGCAGACGTTGAGAAGGTTAAAGCGGACTGCCACTGGGGGAGTTCGGTGCAGGTGAAGATTCCCTCCTGAGAAGAAGACATTACCACCAACGAGGTCGGCTTCCTCAGTGTGTATACTTATCCATTTACCCTTGTCCCGGTGGGACCATCGTCGCCCTCAATAGATCCTGTTATCCTCGACTTCTGTGAACGGTATCAAGTGACCCTTGTTAAGATACATTCGTCATTCTGACGCATTATATATGTAAAGACCCATTAAATTTCTTGTTTAAAATAATGCCCGAATAAGTTCCCGAGTTGTCATATCTGTAGAAATTCTTAAAACGGACCTTGATTGTGTAAAAGTACCCCGAAATTTGAAAGAATAAAATTTTTCAGCACTATGCGATCGCATAACGGGTATGCGGACCGCATAATGGTTGCATACCTGGGCAGGCCACTGCCCAATTTGAAGGCAACTATGCGGTCCATTATGCAATCGCATTTTGGTTCTGCGGACCGCATAGTTGTCGCATTCTTGCCTTTGATTTTTTTGCGAGGGAGGTTATGCGACGCACTATGCGATCACATAACGTGTATGTGGACCGCATAGTGGTCGCATACCTGCACAGTGTGTTTTAATTTTTAGCCCACCTGGAGGGCCATTATGCGGTCGTCTTTGCGGACCGCATGTCAGGAATGCAATCGCATTCCTGACCGCATTCCTGTGTTGGGCTCCTAATTTTTCTAATTTTAAAACCCGACCCCCAGTTCATTAAAACACACCTCCCCTTCATTTTTAACCATTTTCTGACTAAGAATAGAGAGAGAAAAGAAGAGAGTTCTTGAGAGAAAGGGGTTTCATCATCCTTTTGGTTTTCCTCAATCACTCAAGCCCGGGAATTTTCGAGTTATTGTCTTCTTCACTTAAAGAGGTAAGTCTCCACCCCATCTACCTTAAGTTTCCAGATTTTTGTTAATAAGTAGAACTCCCCTAAAGGAGTTCTTGAAGATAAAAGCGAGGAACCTTGCATGCATGTTCATTTATTGTCATAATCTAGTAAAAGGGGAGTGGGTTAGGGTAAATATGCGCAAAGAAGGGGTTAGAAATTTAAGGGGGTCATATAGCATTCGATAAAATGCCTAAGCGAGTTCGAATTGTGTTCATGATTCCCAATTCTAAGATAAATGTGTTGCCTTATGAATTGGATTGACGTTGCTTGATGGTCCGGTGATTTGTGATAGAAATTTAAAAGGGAGAAATTCGACACAAGGTATGTATGGCTAACTTTAATCCTTGTAAAATCCCTCTTGCTGTGGTAAGCATACGGTATGTGCACTTATATGGAAATATGTGAATTGATTGTCTAGTTGATTTCTACCCCACTATGTTAGATGAGATTTTGAATTGTGACTTGGCATGCCCACTTTATTATGTTCAAAGATGGTAATTGTTTAATGTTATTGATATGAAGTATTGTAAATAAGTTGAACGGTTATGGCAACACCTTGTGCATAAATTGCTGCATGATGAAAGTTTGGGGTGCTTTGAGCCCAAGTGAATGAAATGATAAATGTTGAAATTGTGATCTTTGAAAGGAAGGCCCTTGTGATGAAATTGCTTGGTGTCGTTGATGAAATTTTGATCCTTGAAAGGAAGGCCTTGTGATGAAATTTTTGGCATTGTTGCTATGAAATATGAATTGTCAGGCAGGGTCGGGTTGCGCGCCGCAACACATAGTAATAAGGTGTGGGTTGTGGTGATAAGGGTGGACGAGGTAATAAGGGTGGCCGAGGTAATAAGGGTGGAAAAGTGATCGTTATCACTATTGATATGAAAATTATGAAACTCGTGAATATGGTGGTGTTGGAAAGGGAAAAGGGAGAGATTGTAAAGTTGTTGATTTTGATTGTCACTTTCCGTGTGTTTTGATTGCAGGTCCTATTGTTGCCTTGTTTCTTATATGTAATATTGGTTGATTGTACTTGGGATAAAGTTTGTTCATACATACAAGTACAATTCAAATATACTGACGTCCCTTTTGCCGAGGGCGCTACATTCTTGTGATGATTTTAGGTGGTCCTATAGCAGGTACTCCAGCCAACCGACAGTAGTACCTCCTCTACGTCCCATCAGCTGCTTGGGTGAGCCCCTTTCCCCTCTCGGGGCCCTGTGTGGTTCATGCCACCTCTTCTTCCGGATTTTCATTTTGGTATTTGTGTAAGGTATAGCCGGAGCCTTGTTACCGGCAAGTATTGTATAACTCCTTCGTACTCTTAGAGGCTCCGTAGACAGAAAATGTGGGTTATGTACATGTGTATTTTGGGCAGTATAACTTGTAGACCACGTAAAGTAAAATTGCGTGTTATGTATATTTTGTAAGTATTGTACCACCTGTGGGAAATCAAAGATGTCTATGATTTAATTCCAGGTTGTAAGAACGTGGTTAAATTATAATTGAATAATGTACATTGGGATCACGGGGTAGTACGTGGGATGGGAAAAGGAAACCCAGGTCCGCTTGACTGGGTTACTCGGTCGAGCGCCGGTCGTGTCCCTCGGTTTTGGGGCGTGACAATATATATGACCAGGTATTTCACGAACACGGTCGGGGGAATGCCTTTTACCCTCGACCACTTGATCAGAATGTATAGCCCTCGACTTTTTTGAGGTGGCCTGATTAAACATCAACGTCGGGCCTCGAGGGCCTTTTTCGCCTGTACTGGCGAAGTTAGGGATAGAGGGTGGATGAGTCGCTTTGTCCGAGTTAGGACTATGGACCTGATTCTGATGGAAAGGATGTCATTTTCTGAAAAGTGGAATGCAAAACGTAAGTGCATATGTTAATCAGACGTCTTTCCATTTCCTTTAGATTAATTGCCCTACAAAATAATTCATGTCATCATTGCAGCTATTGCGGTGTACCCGGGTTCGGTTAAAAGTCTCTCATACTGGATCGGCTTGCTAGATTTTATCTGTCCATATGCTAACCGCGTGTGGCGTGATCTATCAGTGGCCCGGTGGGAAGCGAAGAGCCATGGTAAGCTCGTTCCCTTATTGTAATTACATTTTTCTGGAGGGGCATTACTGATCACATCCCCACACCTAGCGGTTATATTTTGCATCTGTACAGGCCTGGGAAAGACTTTTGTGATGAGGGATGCACCGCTTGGGGAAGCGGATACCCTGAAACCTGACAAAGAAAAGAAGAGAAGAAAGAAATAACTGGCCGAGCCTTCGAAATAAAAGAAAGCCAATGTGAAAGGATCTTTGGTTGATTCAACGGCCTCAATCCCCGGGGTCTACGAGGGCCTCCGAACTGGTAGCAGGGAAGGAACTTATCCCGTGGTGGTGCCTGTGGGAGGAGAAAACCTGGTCGTCCCGCATCTTGCTGAGCCGACGGCCATAGAGCCGGAGGTGTCTAAACCAGATTTTGATGCAGCAGCTGCCCAGTCTGGGGCCGAGGAGCTCGTCAGAGATAAACCGAAAAACATCCCGGGATTGGATGCTAGCCGGGATGCCCCCCGAGCTGATATACACTTGGTTGCTGGGACGGAGGCACATTGTTCCGAGGTTCCTCAAAGGCGGGGAAAGGCCCCAATTGTTCTATCAGGAGTCATTGATGTTAGCGACTCCCCTCCGAAATCGGCTTTTCCTTCGGGCCAATTGCAGGATGCAGAATAGATAATTTCCTGATGCGGGAGCATCTGCTGAGGGCAGAGATGCATTTGAAAGGCTCTATGCTGCGACTGAGGAGAATCCCGAACTCGACGCCTCATTTGTTTTCACCGAGCTTGATAGACTCTGCGAACAGGTAGTCTTTTGCAAGTTTTACTAGGTACCTCGATCCTCATCCTTCTTATTTTGTTTCATCTGGGCTTTCAGGCCAAGGTGCTTTATGATCAAACATTTGCCACGTTTCAAGCGGAGTTGTCTCACTATGAAGATGAGTGCAGGAGGCTTACTTCGGAGGTTAACGAGCTTAGAGATTGCTTTGCTGAGAAAGAAAGGGAACTCTGCAACCTTCGGGCTAGTTTGGAGGCGGCGTCATGAGAGAGAACTTCCCTTGTTGAGCAGGTAACATAACCTCATTTTGCTTTTATCTGCGCATTCACCTTATTACGGCGTCATGACCCTTCCGGGCTATTTTTTGCAGTTTGAGAAGAAATATGCTCTGATGAAGAAGGAACTCCGAGCCTAGGGTGCCGAGATTCTCGAACTCAAACGATACGCGAGTGAGATGGTTGCCGAGAGAGGCACTCATCAGGGGAAGGTGAACTTGGTCGAACATCAACTTTACGATGCGATAGTGGAGTGCGATAAATACAAAGATTATCTTGCCGAGTCGGCCACAACACTATCTGCAGCTAAAGCTGAAGCTGAGGTGCTTGTTTCCTCTTATAAAGAGAATGTTGTTGTTGCGAATGTTCAGGCTAGGTAGGTGTCTGAAGGGGCTGCGTTTCAACTGACTCGAGTTGTGAATCATGCCCGATTGAAATCTCGGAGGCAGGCTCTCAAGGATATTTGTGTCGGGGGCATCGATATGACTGCCGAGATCGAGAGGGTCAAGCCCCTGGAAGAGGAGGGTGCTGCCTTGCTTACTTTTGAAGGTGAATCGAGCGGCGGCTCGGAAGATGATGTAGATGAAGGCGAAGTCCCCAAGGGGAAAGAGGCTGTTGGAGACCCCGAGGCTGGAGCTGGAGCAACTGAAGGCATGACCTCCCAGGGGGCCGTTGAAGGCACAACTCCGGTGATAGATTAGGGTTATGTTTGTTTCTTATTCGCATGGGCTTTAGACATGAGTCCTATAAATACGCTCCTTAAATACTTCTATATATATAAGGAGCCTTCCATTTTTCATCATTTGTTGTTTCCTCCCTTGCCTTTTCAATAGATTGTGATGTTCAATATATCGATATGGCCAAGAAATTTGACCATTCGGGTCTCTGTCCCCGAATCAAGTTTCTAATTGTGTTTTTCGACTTTTAGGTTTTTCGAATTAGCCCTGAGGCATTTTCAAGCTGGCGTTTAGGCTTTCAAGCATGGGGTCAACACGACCTTTAATTGGCCCGTAGGCTTTTTGATGTCGGTCCGGAGGCTCTTACGCGTTTGCCCTTAGGCATTTTTGTTAACCGTTTCGGGCTCTTTCCTCGAGTCGGATTACGGTTCGAGCTCATCGACCCTCAGGTTTTGAGTAAGCCCTGAGGTTTTTTTAAGATGGCACCAAGGCTCTTACGCATTAGCCCTTAGGAATTTTTGCTAACCGTTTTGGTATCTATCCTCGAGTCAGATTATGACTCGTGCTCATCGACCCTCAGGTTTTGAGTTAGCCCTAAGGCTTTTTTAAGTTGGCACCAAGGCTCTTACGCATTTTCCCTTAGGAATTTTTGCTAACCATTTCAGGCTCTGTCCTCGAGTAGGATTACGGCTCGAGCTCATCGACCCTCAGGTTTTGAGTTAGCCCTGAGGTTTTTTTAAGTGGAGCCAAGGCTCTTACACGTTGGGTCGATATGAACTTCAGTATGACTATATTTTCTGTTGCCTAAAGATTTGTTTGAAGTTTTTGTGTTCGTCTAACTCTTCGACGGCCCAAAAAGAACCTCGATTACGAGTCGTTATGTGACGATAAACGAGTACCTCAGAAGGTTTTTCCCTACGGATTACGTGCCTCAAGCCTTTTCGTTGTTTGGATTTGATATGAAAATGATTGAAGCTCTTCTTGCGAGCTGACATGAAGATGATCGAAGCTCTTTTTACGAGCTGACATGAAAATGATCAAAGCTCTTTCTTGGGAGCTGACATAAAAATGATCGAAGCTCTCTTTTCTTACGCCGAAGGTAGCATGATTGAACCGGTTCTTTCCGAAGTAAATTTGAAGGATTTGATTTTATGAGGACGGTCGGGCATCCCCGAGTCTCGTTAGTTTTCCCGTAGCCTATCGACCGAAGTCATTTGTGTTTGGACGGAGCCTTTAGTCCCCGAATAATGTATCCTCGACATCTATATTCGAGGGTATGCCTTTTTAGGAGTCTTACAAGTTCGAATATATAGCCTTGGCTTTGAAGTTGGGATTGTGCCTCTTACGAGGTCGTATGATTGGACATGCCTTACTCGAGGTCTTACAGTTTTGGACACGCCTGAGGTTACCCGCTTGGGATCTTACGACTTTGAGCTCTGACAACTTGATGGAGTGGATGTTAACGATATTCCCCGAAGATTGCCTTAGGTCCTTTCCGTTAGCAGCTTCTTTGAATCGCAAAGTGTTTTGATTCCAAGAAATACTCCTTTGATTGTTTGGTACAAGCATACATGTTTTCGCCGTCAAGGGTTCGACCATTCTATGCGGACACTGTTCATTTAACCGTTTGGCCCGATACATCATTTTCTTATTGGAACCCTCTTCGGCTTACTTTGATTTGTTTGAGGAGGCGACCTCCCGGGGCGATGCCCCCAGTATTTGAGGTTGATTGGAGAGAAACCTTGAATACTTGTTTAAGTTTTCCTCAGGTAGCAAGTAGATGTTACCTCATTAAAAACATTACCGGAAAAACCCTTTCCGAGGTAAAATCCGATCGAAGGAAAAGAGTGCGACGCATGCTTTAAAACCTAAGGTCTTCGAACTAAAAGGCACTTCAATTCCCTTTGCCGGACATCTGCATATAAGTTAGTTTGAAATGCGAATAAATAAGGGGAATAGTCATACCTTGGCAGCGATGGCGTTCCTGCCTCGATGGCGCGTTGTCTTCACCTGCCTGTTCTAAGGAAGTGGTACGATCCTTTACTCATGAACTCGGATGCGGACGGGGATGCATCTTGTTACCACTATTTGGTCGTTTGCTTATCTTTTGGTTCCTTTGAAGTGGAAGGCGACGTCGTCAGTATCACGTCGTGTACCGCGAACATCTCTTTTGCGGTGTGTTGCTCCCCGTATACCGTCTTTATTCCTTATTTTGAGGGAAATTTCATCATTTGATGGAGGGTTGACGTTACTGCTCCCATGCAGCTTATCCACGGCCTTCCGAGCAAGGCATTGTATCTCATGTCTCCATCAATGACATGAAACTTGGAGATTTGGGTCGTGCCGGCCACATTGACCGGGAGGGTAATCTCCGCTTTTGTTGTTTCGCATTCCATATTTAATCCGTTCAGAACTCGAGAGGCAGACACAATCTGTTCGAGCAGTCCGAGTTTCTCTACTACCTTTGACCTGATTATGTTGGCCGAGCTACCTGGATCCACAAGTACACATTTAATTTTAAATGTATTCATAAGAAAAGAGATTGCCAGAGCGTCGTTGTGAGGCTGAGACAAGGTCACGATGTCCTCGTCACTGAATGTGAGGGCATCCTCGGGTATGTACCCTCGAGTTTGCTTTTCTCTAGTGACGGATATCTTCGTTCGTCTGACAATGGGTTCCTGCGGGATGTCGATCCCTCCCATGATCATGTGGATGACGTTTTGTGGTTCCCCTATCTCATTCTTCCTGTTTGTTTCTCTTTCCCGAATTTGAGTTTTGGCTCAGTCGATGAGGAACTCTCGGAGATGCCCTTTATTGATTAACTAGGCTTCTTCTTCTCGGAGCTTCCTGCAATCTTCGGTCCTATGACCGTGTGTGTTTTGGAGTTCGCACACCAAGTTGTGGTTCCTTTGCCATGGATCTGACAACACGAGATCAGCCACCTGGTGTCCTTTATTTTACTTATAGCCGACACGATGTCTAAAACATCGACGTTGAAGTTGTACTCCATTAACTGAGGCACCTCCGCCGGTCCTGTGTATCAGTCGAAACCGACTCGGCTCACAAGTCCCCGAGGGTTATGACCTCGGTCTACCCTTCGGTTGTTGCGGGGTATATTACGTCTGGGGGTGTTTCTTCAATCCTCAGCGTACGGTTGGTATCTTTCCTTGTTTGGTCTTGGTTCCTTTTCCAAGAGCCTGCTAGGGTATACTGAGCCCGAGGGGGCCCCTAGGTTGTCATTCTCAGCCCTAATCTTTGACTGGTATCGGTTGTGGACATCCGCCCAGGTGACGGCGGGATATTCAACCAAGTTTTTCTTCAACTGTTTCGAAGCTATCGAGCTCCGTTCGTTCAAGCCTTGGGTGAAGGCCTGTACCGCCCAATCGTTGGAGACCGGCGGTAATTCCATTCACTCTATTTTGAAGCGAGATACGAATTCCCACAGCATCTCACTTTCTCTCTGCTTGATTTTGAAGATGTTGGACTTCCTAGTTGCCAATTTGATGGCTCCGTCATGCGCCTTTATGAAAGCATCTGCCAGCATGGAAAATGAGTCTATCGAATTAGGGGTAAGGTTGTGGTACAACATCATGGCCCCCATTGACAGTGTTTCTCCAAACTTTTTCAACAGGACGGATTCGATCACGTCCTCCTTTAAGTCGTTCCCCTTCACAGCGCAAGTGTAGGCGGTGATGTGCTCGTTGGGGTCCGAGGTCCCACTGTATTTTTGATGATCAGGCATTCTGAACTTCTTAGGGATGGGCTTCGGAGCCGCGCTCGATGGGAAAGGTCTTTGCATGAACTTCTTCGAATCCACACCCTTCAGGATTGGGGGGCGCCTGGGATTTTGTCGACCCTCGTGTTGTAGGTCTCCACTTTTTTGTCGTTTGCTTCTATTTTGTGTTCTCCCGATTCAATTCTGTTTGTGAGGTCTTCGAGCATTTTCATGATTGCGGGGTCGGCTGCTGACCCGTTGTTGCTTGACCTCTCCGGAACCTTCTCGACTCGAGGAGCCGCCTCCGGTGCCGCTGTACTCAGAGTTTTCTGATGGCTTTGCAGCTGAGCAATCGCCAATTGATGTGCCTGCAACATTTCAAAAATAACGTGAAGGCTAACATGTCTTTCCTCTCGAGCTGGAGTGTTCTGGACCTCCTGTTCATTTTCAGAACGTGCATCCCCGTCAGTGCGGGAACTTATATTGACGTGTTCGTCATTGCGTGGGCCCACATCCACTGGGTTTGGGTTTGGTACACCCTTAGGGTCCTGTCATGGTATACCAGCACCTGAAACGGCTACATCAATTTCTCCGTGGTCCTCAGCACCGTTACTTTCGTGTGCATTTACTGAGTTAGACATCCTAACCTGAAATCAAAGATCCTTTGGACAAGAAAAAGTGTGAAGGATAACTTGCATTTTTCAGTGAACCAGTACTAAAACAATCACTATTATTTTTAGCCCCACGGTGGGCGCCAAACTATTTACCTTGAAAAAGGTAATTACAATTAAATTTGATTATGTGGTTCTAAATATATGCGATTTATCTTAATGCTAGTTGTTAATCAGTAGATACTAAGTGTGATTGAAACAAATAGAGTAAGAGCGATATGAAATCGAAAATAAGCAAACCAGATTACCTTGAGTCGGGGGTACGGAGCTGGCCCAGATAGGTCATCGAGGTCGAGGCTCGGGGTCAATTACAGGCGATCGATGAAGCTATAACAATCTTATGGGCTTCTAAGTAGGCTACTTATGATCAATGATGAACATTAAATGAAAAAGAACTAATGAAATGCAATAATTGTAAGTAATAAATCGGAGAAGAGACAATAGAGGATGTTTGAGTTAGAGAGCAGAGAATGTTCTTGTTCCTTGTATTGAATATCATGTGTCCAAAAAATGATAAGGTTCCCCTTTATATAGGAGGGGGGAATCCCAGTATAGTACATAAGCATTTACTACAAAAGGGGATAGCTGGTACAACTATTCACTGACCCAGTATAGACTCGTACTATTTTGCAGGCGCTTGTCAGCTCTAGTCATATGTACTCGAGAATTCTCGTGCCTTCCCATGATGATCCTCGACCTCCTCTTTTCTTTGAGGTATGCCAATCCTTTAGTATTATCATTCAATAAAATCCTCTCGAAGTCGTTCCTCGGATCTACCCCCGATGCCATAAGAAACCTCGAAATCGATCAAGCCCGATTTCGGTCGTATACAGTTTCCATGTTGGGAGGGTGATCTTTCCACCAATAATTATCCACCATTTCTAATTACATGTTAATCTATCCACTAAAAATCACTAATTACCCAATTATCCACATAATTAAGAATTATCTCAAACTACTTAAAATACTACTCCCTTTTAGCACACTTTATGTACCCTACTATCATGGTCATGTGGTACCTTGTACGACACTAGTCCATAAATATCGAGTATTATAGCTCGGGCCGTATTTTATCCCATATTGACAACCTTCAACAAAACTCATTATCTTTTATTTGTTTACCCTTTAAATTTCACGGCACTTACTTATCGCCTATTATCAATAGCATAAATGCTCATAACCTCAACAATAATCTCATCCCTGGGTCTACGTCGATTAACTTACGACGAAACATTAACGTACGAAAATGCGAGATGTAACAAATCAACTGCCCCTTCAATTTCATTCTTCAAGATTGCAGGACCATCTTCGCGACCGCCAAGAACACCATCACACCAATAGCTTTCAACTAAGTCCAAACATGCTCCGAGTGATCCGAAACACACCTGAGCCACCTGGGGCCCCGTCGAAGTGCACCAATAAGTCCATAAACACTTTACAGACTTACTCGAAGCTTCAAAAGACATAAAACAATATCGGAATCAAGAATCTCACCTCAAAGCCTCATTAATCAACTTCTAAGATTCAAACGCATTTCAACCAACTTCGAACACATAGAAACATAATTAGACAACTCTGAATGACGCCAAATTTTATGCACAAGTCATAAATCACCAGACGGACCTATTCCTGGGTAGGGAAACCCAAATGGACCTCGATTACACCAAAGTCTACTTCAAACCAAATTTAAAGAACTTCAAAACTTTCAAATGCGCCAACTTACAGTATTAAGCACCGAAACGCTCCTAGGTCATCCGAAACTTGATATGAAGACATGCCCAAGTCCAAAATCATCAGGCAAACCTATTGGAACCATAAAATCCTGGTTCTAAGGTCATTTACACAAGATATTGACTCAAGTCAAACTTGTCCATCATAGGCCACTATTAAGGAACGTAGTGTTCCAATTCCAACCCGAACCCTTCCAAACCCGAACCAACCATCCCCACAACTTATAAAATAGTAATTAGGGGAACGGGGATTAAAAAGAAAAAGAACGATCGGGTTATTATAATTAATTATAGAGAAGCATGTAGAATTTATTTCGAGTACGGATCAAATCTGGTCAAACCCCACATCCCATCAACACATGATATGAAAAGTCATTTGAAGTGACTTGATGCGATTTCATGCAACATGACATGGCAATGACACCTTTTATCTAATGGGTAAAACCTTCTACCCAATGGGTAAAGACCATTGGTTTGCCTTCTCATCTGAGCTAAATAAACTACATTGATATATATATATATATATATATATATATATATATATATATATATATATATATATATATATATATATATATATATATATATATATATATATATATATATATATATATATATATATATATATATATATATATATATATATATATATATATATATATATATATATATATATATATATATATATATACATGAAAAGATAATAAAAGTAGTGACTGGTATTTGGCCAATAGTTTTTCCCATGGTTATGAATTAGTGGGTTTACTCTTGTAACGACCCGGTCGGTTGTTTTGAGAATTTATGTTCCACTCGGCAGAATTTGACCTTCAACAGCTTCGTAGGATGATTTTGGACTTATGCACGCATCCGGATTTAATTTTGGAGGTCCGTAGAGTGATTTGAATCATTTCAGCCAAAGTTGAAGTTTGGAAAGCGGAGGGGTTTGATCAATGGTTGACTTTGGTGATATCGCGGTCGGAATGCAATTCCGAGAGTTACAACACCTCTGTTGTATTATTTGGAACTTGTCTGCAAAATTTGACGTCATTCCGAGTTGGTTTGATAGGTTTCGGCACGAGATTTAGAAGTTGGAAGATTTGAAAGTTCATAAGTTAGATTCATGGTGCGATTCATAGTTTCATCGATGTTTGATGTGATTTGAGACCGCGTGCGGGTCCATGTCAGGGTATGGAACTTGTTGGTATGCTTGGACGGGGTCCCGGGGGCCCCAGGTGTTTTTCGGACGGGTTTCAGATGGTTTCCATGGTTTTGAAGAGGTCTGCGTTCTGGTGTAATCGTACCTGCAGACCTCGGGCACAAGTGCAATGGTCGCATGTACGAAGATGGAGATGCAGGTGCGAGAGAAGCTGGTCTTGGAAATCTCTGTGGACGCATAAAAGTAGAACGCATATGTGGTACCGCAGAAGCGGATCCTTGGGCGGGGAAGAGAGAGGGAGCGCAGGTGCGATTGCGCAGAAGCGGCTAATTTGGTCGCAGGTGTGGTCTCGCCTGGGCAGAGAGTTTATGTTCGAGGGTTTTCCATTTTCTCCATATTTTGAGTTTTTGACTTCGGTTTTGGGAGTTTCTTTTTGGGGTTTTCAAGTAAATCGATTGGGTAAGTGTTCTTCACCTAGAATTTAACATATGCCATGATTTTATCTTCATTTGTATCATTTAATTTGTGTTTTGAGTTGAGAAAAATGATGGTCTTTGAAGAAAGTTTTCAAAAATGAAAATTCACGATTTGAGGGTTGAAATGGTATCAGAATTTGATAATTTTAGTACGGGTGAACTCGTATCGCTATGGGTGTTAGGGTTTTCTGAAATTTGTTGGGTTCCGAGGTGCGGGACCGGGGTCGACTTTGGGATCGATTTCTAGATTTTTGTGAAGATTGAGACTTTATGATCCGGAATAGTTTCTTATAAGTTTTATTTGTGCTTTGAAGTTATTTCGATAAGATTTGAGCCGCCCGGAAGTCTTTTGACCCGGGAATTTCATTTTAGAGGACCAGTTTGTCTTCCTTGAGGTAAGTATCTTGCCTAACCTTGTGTGGGGGAACTACCCCTTAGGATTTCAGTCTTCTATGTTGATTGTAGTCTGTGTACGTGAGGTGACGAGTACGTGCTCGGACTTATGTTGTAGAAATCGGCTTTTTAAGTTTCGTAGGTTCTTGTATTCATTGAATATGTAGTTGTTCTTGTATGATTACGTTCCTTAATTACTAGTTTAATCTGTACCTACTTAATTAGAATTAATTGCTTCATGATTCTCTCTTATTGATATTTGATTCATATGTTCCTTAAGTGAGACTATTATCTCTTCCATTGCTATGTTGCCTTCTCCTTAACTGCGTATCCCTATTTGAAGTTGTAGTTATCCCTTTTTGTAAATGTTCTCCCCTAATTGAAGTTATGGTGATCTTCTCGCTACCTACCTTTAGTTGAATTGGTTGTATCTCTCCCGTAATTGTCCAACCTTAAAAGAAGCTTAGAGGTTCTATGCCTTAGTGGACTTACCTTTATTTGGAATTATTGGACTCGTATTAGTTTCTTGTTGTTGAACCATACAGTGTGGGACTATTGTTACATGTTATTTTCTTCCTTTTTGAGTTGTTCTTATCATGCCTAGTCTTTCTTATTGTGGTCCTTCATTGTTAACTAGTTTTACCTTATCTTGTGATCGAAGGTTCTATAGTTAATTTATTTACCGTATCTTGTATTATTATCATTTTTGTTGTTGTACTTGTTATGGTGATGCACGAGTTTCTGTCGTGCGGTTGTTGTTATGGGGTTGCACGAGGTTTCTTCCTTGCTGTGGTTACTATTTATATTTGCACATGCGGTGTGAGAAGATGGGATACATATATGTGGGTTGCGCATGTGTCGAGACAAGGTGGGAACGTTATTATGCATGTGTGGCAAGACAAGGTGAGCATTTACTTTACTATTGCGCACGTGGCGAGACAGGGTGGATGTGTCAGGGATTGTTTTGCGATGGATTGTGATGGCCTGGAGGCAGTCTCTTTCCTTAGACAGGGTTGATATTCTTGTAGTGGTATGTTTACCCTTGTGAGCCCGATTTGTGAAAACTGTGAGAAAACATTCTATGTGTTGTTTGTTTCTTTCCTTATGTTTACTAGCCGGTATATACAATGTTAGGACATTTGCACAAGCATACACGTAGTTAAGCACCCTTATCGGTTAAGAGGTTCATTGATAATGTTGAGAATAGACGGATATCCTTGTTTACTTGCCTTATGTGTGAGAATGATTCTATTCGGCACGTAGGTCGTCAGTGCGGTTATGAGGTGAAATGTGGGCACAAGATACCAAATGTTAGGGTTCTGATATTCGGACCCGTGAGTGTGAATAGTCTAAGGTTTGGTGCCTCATTGAGTTATATTGACTAAAAACCTAATGTGAAAACAGTCGTTGTTGTTGTTGTTGAGTTATTATTGCCCTTCCTGTATCTGTGATTCGTATTTTGGGTTTGTTTCCATTTATCCCTCTATGTTTTTATCCTGCTATTCCGTTGATACTTGTTGTCTTCCTTTCTGATTTCAATTACGGTATTGTTAGCCATAGCACATAGTACTCATGTAGCTATTGTTGGCCCAAGAAATTGAATGGTTTTGAAGATTGACAAAGGAACTCAAAAATGTACCAGGTCCATTACTGGCAGACATATGCACAAGCAGAGTTAAAGGCACGTGAGGTGCACATGCAGGAGATAAATGAAATATGGGAATTAAGAGATATCTCCTGATCGAAAAGATTGCAAAATGATAAGAAAGATGACTCCTTATTCAGCAAGAACATAATCAAGATAAGGAAGGATTTAAGGAGTTGAGATTAACTAGAACTCTTCCACCAAGGAAGAGTAGCATTAGAACTCTAGTAAATCTCTTGTCTACTAATCCTATATATTGCAGATTGTTCTTATTGTACAGGTACGCACAAAAGCAGAACTTAAGCAAGAATTGAGAGCAAAACTAGCGAGGCAATTTTGCAACCAGTTCGTGTGAGATTTAAGTGTGCGACTCTGAAGCTACTTGAACCAGCTGGAAGACCTAGTTCCAACTGTTGTCTTTTAGTCTAGTTTACTTGTACTAGGTGATGTCAACTTGTACCTTTTCAGCTTTATCTAGAAGCGTTTGTAATAGGTACTGTGTGTTTCAAGTTATAACTAACTTGGAGTTTGTCGCAAATAGCTAGAGGCTAGTTTGCTAAAAAGGGATTAGAGGTAATCTTAGGTTTACAAAAGAGTTTTTGTAAATGTTGTTTGGCTCACTGATTTAGTAAAGAGTTTGGGAAAATCCTACTGGGAAGTAGGTCGTGATTTTTTCACCTTTTGAGCCACGTGTTTTCCACGTAAAAATCTATGCGTACTTTATTATATGTAGTTATTATTCCGCAAATAGTAGAGGTTGGAACACATAAAAGAACTTGGTCCTTCTGTAACTAGTGCACGCAAAATCGGACACCAAACAAATCACCCCCCCCCCTCTTGTATGGTATTTATGTTTAGAACATCAATTGGTATCATAATGAGTTATCCTTGAAGAGGCTAATACCTTAGGAAAATATCAAGATGAGTGCACCACCTGGGAATTGGGAAGGACAATCAACTGCTAGGCCTCCACTCTTCAATGTCCAGTACTACTCTTGGTGGAAGAATAGGTTGAGAGATCATATAATTGGTGAAGACTATGAGTTATGGGAGATCGTTACCGATGGTCCTTTGGCCACCATGAAGAAGAATGCTGAAGGAGTAGACGTGTCAAAGACAAGAGCTGATTGCAGTACTGAGGACTTGAGAAAGTGGGAAAAGAATGCTAAGGCTAAGAAGTGGTGGTCCAGACAAGTACAGCAGAATTCAAAGTCTTACCACTGCCAAAGAAATTTGGGATACTTTGCAAGTGGATCACGAAGGAACTGCTCAAGTGAATATGAGAATTTCTCTATGAAGGAAGGAGAGACCATTCAAGATATGTATACTAGGTTCACTACACTGACTAATAAACTAAAGTCTCTTGGAAGGACTCTTCTTGAAGAAGACAAGGTTGAGAAGATCTTGACAAGGGTTTTGCAAGTCTCTTGGGAGAGCAAGATCACTGCAATTCAGGAATCCAAGAACATTGCAACTCTCAAACTGGATGAACTTATTTGAAATCTCGCTACCTATGAACTCAGAAAGCAGATAATGAAGATGGATGCTCCCAAGAAGGAAAGGAGTCTGGCACTCAGAATCACTGAAGGAGCAGATCTGGAGGAAGATGAAATGGCCATGATCTCACCAAGGATTTCAAGAAATATCTTATGAAAGGAAAAGGCTCCTCAAGAGGTGGAAATTACAACAAGGCAATGGTACCTTAAAAAATGACTAATGAGGGCTGCTACAAATGTGGGAAGACTGATCATCACATCAAGAATTGCCCTCAGTGGGAAGTTGAATGGAAGAAAAAAAGATCTGAACGAAGGAATCAGAAGAAGGAACAAGTTCATCTCAAGAAGAACAAAGTATCAAGAAAGGCTATGGTTGCTGCTTGGGGAGAAAGTTCATATGAGGAGTCAGACGATGATGATGGAGATGAACAAGCACTTATGGCAATTGGCGAATCAGATGAGGAATCTGAGGTAAGTATATTTCATCTCAAAGACAAGATTATGTTTTTGTCCAAAGAAAAACTCTCTGAATTATTGCTAGACTTTATTGATGAATCTGAAGTAATCAATCAGGAAAAGGATCAGATGTCTAAGGAGTGTGTAATTTTAACAGCAAAGTGCAAAAAACTGGAACTTAGAGTTAGTGACAATGTGAGTGAAAATACTGCCTTAAAGAACCAGGTTCATCCACTTGAAACAAATGTCCTAGAGTTAAAATCTGAAAATCTAAAACTGAAACTAGGAACTAGTAAGAAGACAGATGACAGCTCTCAACTCGCCTTAGAAGAAAATGTAGGTAAATTAAAAGATGAGTTGTATAGGAAGGATGAACAGATAAGAGTGTTGAAGGAGGAACTTGGTAAGGTCAACTTCCTAAATGGGATCCCAAAAGCAAGTACCTCACTCTCCCTAAAAACAAAATTTGTACCCACTGTGGTAAGACTGGTCACTACAAAAGTGAATGCAATTCAAAAGAAAAGGCCAGTCAAAAGAACAAAAGTTCTGTTCAAGGGAAAAAATTATTACCAAATTGGGCTAAAAAGAATTTAATTCATCCTTTTTCTTATAGAAAGGGACCCAAGCTAGTTTGGGTTCCTAAGACTAACCCCTGATTTTCTTTTGTAGGTTCAAGTGAAAGGAAGCAGCCAAATATGGTACATGGATAGTGGCTGCTCAAAAACTATGACAGGCAACAAGGACTAGTTCCTTTCACTTGAGGACCTCAAAGGAGGAAATGTCTCCTTTGGAAATGGAAAGAAAGGTGAAATCATTGGGGTTGGTAAGGTAGGTAAGGATGACACTCATTCTATTGAAAATGTCTACTTGATAGATGGCTTGAAATATAGCCTAATCAGTATGTCACAACTGTGTGACAGAGGTGACTTTGTGGCATTCACATCTACAAAATGTTTTGTAATAAATCTTATCACTGACAAGATTGTTTTGCAAGGAAAAAGAGTTAACAATATATACATCATAGATTTGTCCACACTTTCAGAAAATGAATTAACATGCTTAAGTGTGCTGGACAATGTTCCCCTCATTTGGCATAAAAGACTTGGACATGCTAGTTTAAGTCAACTCAACAAACTAGTCTCCAAGGACATACTGATAGGACTGCCTAACATTAAGTTCAAGGAAGACAAAGTTTGTGAGGCTTGTGCAAGGGGGAAGCAGGTAAGATCATCTTTTAAAAGCAAAAAGGTGGTAAGTACAACCAGAACGATGAAACTGGTTCATATGAATCTCTGTGATCCAATGAGAACATTAAGCAAAGGTGGAAAGAGATATGTGATGGTGCTTGTTGATGATTAGTCTAGATTCACATGTACATTATTTCTAACAACTAAAGATGAGGCATTTGACATGTTTACTTCTTTTGTTAGAAAAATTCAGAAACAATTAGGAAATCAACTTGCATCAATTAGGTCTGATCATGGCACTGAATTTGAAAATGCTAAATTTGCTGAATTTTGTGATGAACATGGCATAGATCATAACTTTTCTGCCCCTAGAACTCCACAACAAAATGGAGTAGTTGAAAGAAAGAATAGAACACTTGAAGATATGGCTAGGACTATGCTTCTTTCAAGCAAACTACCCCATAGCTTCTTGGTAGAAGCCATTAATACTGCATGATATATCATAAATAGGTACATGAACAGACCTCTTGAAGAGAAGACTCCATATGAGTTACTTAAAGGGAGAAAGCCCAATATATCCCACCTTAGGGCTTTTGGTTGTAATTGCTTTGTGCATAACAATGGAAAAGACTCCCTAGGTAAGTTCGACCCAAGAAGTGATGAGGGAGTATTCTTGGGATATTCTTCACATAGTAAGGCTTATAAAGTTTATAACAAAAGAACTATGTGTGTTGAAGAAAGTGTGCATGTAGTCTTTGATGAAACTAACATTATTTCTAAGAGACAGGAACAAGAGGATGAAGAAATTGGGCTGGTCAGAAACTCAGTCCAAATTGAAGAAACACTAGAGGAAGGAACATGTGATAGAACATGTTCATCCATCCCAGGCAACATAGCAGGGGGAATAGAACAAAATAATTCCCAAAATTCATTAGAACTTGTGTCTGAGCTTGTTCCACAGCAACAAGGCATTGAAGGAACTTCAAGGAGTAACTAGTTGGTTGTGAAACCTTATAGATATCAAAGTTCTGACCCTATTGAGAACATTATCACTGATCCAACCTCTGGGATCAAAACCAGATCTTCTTTGAAAAGTCTTTGTGCTTTTGATTCCTTTCTATCTCTGATTGAACCTAGAAATGTTGTTGAGGCTTTGCAGGATACAGACTAGGTAAATTCAATGCAAGATGAGTTCAACCAATTTGAAAGGAGTCAAGTTTGGTATCTGGTACCAAGACCCTTGTATAGATCAATAATTGGCACAAAGCGGGTCTTTAGAAACAAACTTGATGAAGATGGAGGAAGGCATAGACTATGATGAGACTTTTGCTCTAGTGGCAAGATTGGAAGCAATAAGACTCCTCATAGACTTTGCTACTTACATGGAATTCACTCTTCATCAGATGGATGTCAAAAATGCATTCCTAAATGGCTATCTAAAGGAAGAAGTGTTTGTCAAGCAACCTCCAAGGTTTGAGAACAAAGAGAATTCAGATCATGTGTACAAACTTGACAAAACACTATATGGAATCAAGCAAACTCCCAGAGCATGGTATGAAAGATTATCAAAATTCCTACTTGATCATGACTACAATAGAGGTATAATTGATAGCACTTTATTCTTGAAGAATAAAAGTAAAGATCTCTTGGTAGTTCAGATATATGTAGATGACATAATCTTTGGAGCAACTACTGATAAGCTAAGTAAAGAATTTGCTAAATTAACAAGGAGTGAATTTGAAATGAGTATGATGGGTGAGATAAATTTCTTTTTAGGCTTACAAATTAAACAAAATTCAAATGGAACTATGATCAATTAGCAAAAGTATGTTAAAGAGTTACTTAAAAGGTTTAAAATGGAAGATTATAAAGAAATTGATACTCCTATAACATTAGCCACAAAATTGGATGTAGATGAACCCGGTTCATCTGTTGATCAAAAGTTTTATAGGGGAATTATTGGTTTATTGTTGTATCTTACTGCAAGTAGACATGGCATTGTTTTCAGCGTAGGGCTTTGTGCAAGATTTGAGGCTAATCCAAATGAATCCCACTTAACTGTTGTGAAGAGAATCTTGAGATACCTAAAAGGCACCACTCATCTCTGTCTTTGGTATCCAAAAGGTAGTAACTTCAATTTTGTGGGATATATTGATGCTGACTATGCAGGTTTTGTAGTGGATAGAAAGATCACCTCAGGTATGGCACATTTTTTGGGCTCATATCTCGTGTCTTGGGCCACTAAATAGAATAATTTTGTGGCTATATCTACTTCTGAGGCTAAATATGTGGCTGCAGCCTCATGTTGTGCTCAATTACTGTGGATTAAACAATAATTGATAGATTTTAGAATCGATGTTGGATGTATCCCTATATTTTTGATAACACTAGTGCTATAAGTATGACAAAGAACCCCATTCATCATAAAAGGACAAAGCACATAGATATTAGACCTCATTTTTTAAGGGATAACTATGAGAAGGGATTGATCTCTATTGAATTTTGTGCTACTGATAAAAAGATTGCTGATGTCTTTACAAAAGCACTAAGTAGAGAGAATTTTGAAGGAACAAGTTAGATTTAGGGATGATTAAGATCACCTAATTGAAACAGTTCAGAATGTACATGAAAAAAGGGAAATATAAAAAATTAAAAAAAAAATTTGGCTAGAAAATCTTAAGTTTGTGTAAAACATTAGATTAATTGATACCTAGTCTCATGCTGTATATAGCATACTCTTTTTTTATGTTTTGATATGACTCACTGGTTCCTAATGATATTTTCTGTGTTGATGAAAATTGAGGCTTGATCAAGAGGATTCTTAAATGATGAACCTGGTTCATCAGTGCTGGTTCATTTGAAAGGCGAGTTATGTGTTCTCCACTATACACAATTTGAAATATTAATAGTTAATCATGAGCAGAACTCTAACCAAACAAGATCTTTTAAAAATCTATCCTTTATCCTATTTTTTAACCAGTTCTGTCTACCCTTAAAATCCCATCAAATTAAAACGCCTAGAACCTAGGGAAAGCTATAACCGTCACTTCTAACTGACTAATTGCATAAGTGATTAGACTTCTATTTGAACCAAAAAAAAAGGTTGTTGTTATATATTAATTACCCATCTCCTTTAAAACCCCTCATCACCATCACTTCTGCAAGCTTTCATTAACACCATAACCGTCGAAACCCTTTCATCTCTCTCTACTCTAAACCTTGATCCAGATTTTGTTCTTCCATCATCAATCAAAAATGTCTAACCCTTCGAACAACCTTGGTACTCCATCTTCGACTTCTTCAACCACTCCACCACTAAGTCCTACCCTGTCTCAACACAGTCCCACCATTCCTCAAACTAGTCCAAACCCCGAACCCAGAAAAGGAGGGTTAAGATGCTAGCTAGAAAATAGTGGCTTCAGGTTCTCTAGCAAGAAAATTGAATGCCAAACTTCAAGCAAGACATGCACAAGAATCAGATAATTCAAGTGACTCGTTTAAATCAGCTACTGAGGAAGCCGGGATCCTCTGATTCTGAACAAGTATCCTCTGCACCAAAGATCACCTTTGAGACTGTGTCTGAAATAGCGGAGAACTTAGAACACATGTTTGTTTTGGTTGGGTCTGTGATAGATGTGGAGTTGCTGGAAATGAGAAAAAGAGGTGGCAAAAATAATATTGGGAAAGATAAAGAGAGAGAGGGAGGTCGGAGTGAAGATAGGGGAACTGGGGAAGAAACTACTCGTTTGGCTATATGTGGTACTGAACCAGTAGTGGTAGGAGAGGGAGACAAGAAGTCAGGGGGAAATGAATAAGGAGAAGCGACTGAGGGGTTGGTAAATCCAGGGAAGTCTACATATGAACCTGGTTCATCTACTGAGGAAACCTTAGCAGATCTTCTAAAGAAGTTGGGTGACAGTTATAAGCAAAAGAAGAAAAGAACTCCCAAGGCTCACAATTGTGGAACAACATGAGCAAGTAAGAAAAGGAAAGCCACTCCCTCAGCTGGTTCTAAAATTCCTCTTTCAAGGGGAAGAACCACAAGAAACACCCTAAGGGAGAGTGAGGAGGAGTTACAGAAAGCCTTGGAAGAGAGTAAAATAAAGAGGGTTGAAAAGGGAAAGGAGAAATTTTTTGAGCCTGTTGATATTTATGAGATGGACCTGGTCCATCGAGGTGTAAAAGTGAAAGAAGTTGAGATTCAAGCCCCAAAACCAAAGAAATCCAAGACTTCCTCAAATATGCCTGCGTCTACTACACCCTCAACCATAACTAAGAGAACCAGGTCTACAGTAAAACCCAAGAAAGTTCAAATTGCTGAAGAGGAGGACTGGAGTGATGAAGAGGCAGCTGAGTCTGATGGAGAAAAGGATAAATTGACAAAATTTAGGAAACGTACCATTCCGAAAGAGAGGTTATTGAAAGATTTGGAAGAAGCAGGCATGGCCTCATTGTTGGATAAGGTGGAGGTGCAGGGCTGGAACGACATGGTCCTTCAGTTGGATGGGCGATTGGCCAGAAATGAGATAGTCAAATTCATGGTCAACGTTGTAGTCAAGGATGGCAGAGTAACCAACCGAGTGAAGGGGGTACAAATTTATTTTGATGCTAAAGAATTTGGAGAGATCCTTGTCATTCCATCTAATGGCTATTATGAATATACTAGGGAAAAATGTCCAAGTTTAGATGCTCTTCCAACTGCTCTGCAAATCACAAGAAAATTCTGCGACAATGAAGATGATTTGGGGGGGGGGGGGGCTTTTTCTCGAATACTTCGGGGAACCTAGGCAGCTTGCAATTTTTTCAT
>ML271961.1:88426-150886 GCA_005239495.1 Nicotiana undulata | reverse complement strand
GTTTGGGGGGGGGGGGGGTCTTGTTCTCGAATACTTCGGAGAACCTAGGCAGCTTGCAATTTCTTCATCATCTTCAGCTACTAGATGATTTACCCCAGTACAAAAGGGGTGCTACTGTTCTTGCCTACATGTACAGGCATCTATGTCGAGCGAGCATGGGAACCCAGAGTGACGTATGTGGTTTTTTGCCGCTTCTATATGTGACAACATATTCGAATACTCTGTTCATTACTTCCAATTCTATCTTGTCAAAATTTATCTTAAATTTTACGTCAGCTTTGTATATTAGGTTTGGGCCTGGGAGCGGTTCCTGCAGTTGCAGCCACCTCTACCTCCATTACCTCCGGATGTACCACCTTTGTTTCTCCCTCTAGCTAGGAAGTGGGTTCTCCGGCGTGGAAATGTACGAGATTATCATCTCATCATAATCTGCCCCTTTGCAGGGATGTGTTGGATATGCTGGAGGGTGCACAGGTAAATGTGTACCTAAACTTACTTGGTATAGATTCACTTATGTTGCGCATACTCACGTTTTATGTTCTTATTAGATAGTTCATCTGGACGATGACCTACATCGACGACTTGATAGGTGGCCTGCCCGATTATGCTCGGTCGGCCGACTGATTTGGAGCACTTTCATCCCGCTGATGTGCCTCGATATTGTAGAGCTTCATGCCATGGAGCGGGTACTTCGCCAGTTTGGCCGTCCGCAATATATATTGAGAGGGCCTACATGGGAAGCGCAGGTCCATACTTGGGACCAGAGAGCTGACCTGATTCTGCCCCCACCTTCACAAATCCAGACAGAGACTATCCAGCTCTATGCATGTTACACCCCGTGTTTTCGTACGTGAGAGTACGTCGTAAGTCAATTGATGTAAGCTTAGAAATAAGATTATATTTGGAAGCATATAAATTAAGTTAATTATGTTACCTTCGAGGTTACAAATATTTAAGATCATGAATAACGAGTACCGAGAGGGCTGGAAAGCTTAGAAGCTAAACCAATTGAAGCAAATAAGTTTCGTCGAAAGTCGACACATCTGGAATGTTATAAATTGTACTTAGGGTGAGACTATGGTTCATTAAATTATAAGTAGGTTATTATGAGTTATTTTTGTCGTATTATAGTCGTGTTCTATGTTTTGAAGTCAAGCAAGTTGTGGAACAAAAGTTGGCAAAGGTCTTCACAAGTTACATTCATAAATGTGTTGAACATGAGGTCAAATATAGATGAGCTTTTCTCCCAATATACTTGACATTAGGGGATGATATACCTACAAAATTGAATATATACGAGTCTAGTTTCTAATGCATTAAACCGTTCATCGATACGACATAGTAGTAGAGAGATATTTGCAGTTTCACGAGACTGCGCAAACATCATAAGTGACAATTAGGTGGGTCACTAAAGCTTTTTGAGAAATACATTTCGTGTGTTATATGAGGTCTTATTTGGAAATATAATATACCAAATTGAAGGTCTTAGAATGTAGTTTCCAACACTCTTAACCGTTCATTCATACGACATCCGGATAAAATGATATAAGCGTCGGAAGATGAGCCAATGCTAGGGTGCCAAGCTAGCACCTCTTTGACTTTTCCAAAGTTGATATATATAAGTCTTAGGTCGGATTTATCTTCATTTTTCAGTATAACACGAGAAGAGAACACCCATAAACATATCCTTAAGCTATCTTCTAGGCTTTCAAAGAAGATTATCATCCCGGGCATGAAATCGAGAAGTGATAACATCAAAACGATCCCTACGACTTAAGTGTCATTATATCGCCTCTCTTTTTTCTTTGTAGTTAGAGTTTTGGAAAGTAATTCACAGTTATGAAATGTCTAATATCTGTATTTAAGTGTTTAAATATCAAGGAAGGTTGATAAATGTGTTTCCTAATAGTTAGAACTCACATGACGGTGATCGGAAG
This sequence comes from Nicotiana undulata, assembly GCA_005239495.1. Classification (NCBI taxonomy): domain Eukaryota; kingdom Viridiplantae; phylum Streptophyta; class Magnoliopsida; order Solanales; family Solanaceae; genus Nicotiana; species Nicotiana undulata. The sequence goes on along the minus strand of ML271961.1, from coordinate 148,949 downwards.
CCGTGAGTTCGAGTTATTTGACTTGTAGAGGACTGATTTGTGGACTCTTTTGTGTCACTGTTGGGATGCGTATCTTATTACTGTTTTGTGGAGTTTTGTAGTAGGAAGGGTGTTGAGAAACACCATATAGATGTAGGTTGGTGGACTGGTCGTTCGTCATAACATTTCCGGGTCGTTTGACACTACTACGGTGGTCGTTTTGTGTATGAAGAGATTGCAGTGTATTGGGTTGTTTTGTAGTATTTTGTGGTGTATATAAGGCTGGAAAATAATGTATATATGTTGTTGTTGTTGTGTTCTTGTGTTGTTGGTGTTATATTGAATTTGGAGGAAGTAAGGATAATAGGGGAGATGTTGCCCGTTTTTATACAAAATAAGTTTGTCGTTCGTTGTGCGATAGTTGTACCTTTCGTAACTTAATGATAGTATTATTATCGTTGTTGTATATTAAGGTGTGAAGAGGCGAATTCAACTTGGTGAGTGGAAAGATTGTGATAAGGTATGTTAAGGCACTTCCTTCATTCTTTTGGCATGAACTAAAGTGAAACGAACGTAAACGATACGCTATTAAATAATGAATCTACTCCTAGAAACTAAGGTGGTACATGTTGTTCTTTCCTTACAAAGTTATTCTAAGAAAGTATGTATTATCCTTGAGTCCTAGTGAAGCTCATATTAATGGTATGATGTCCATAATGTTAGTCGAAGGTGAAACTACCTTACGTCACTTCGAAAGGTTTAGAGCGTGATTCCATGAGTCCAGAATGCATTATATATATTATCTATTTTACTCTACTGAGTCGCGCTATAGTCGGCCGGGTACGAAACCTATTGTGCAACCACTGATCAGTTGGGTTTACCGAGCTTCACGTGGCCGGGTATGATTCTACCGAGCCTTTTGATGGCCGGGTATGTTTTTACCGAGTCCTCTTTGAGGCTGGGTACGATATGATGATGATGATGCCCACACATGCTAATGTTTTAAAAATATTATGTATATATATGTATCACACATCTCATGTCACTATCTCTCAGAGGCATTCAGATGCTACAGGTTGTATCTCCTACATCTCTTTACATTACTGTTCTTAGTTATGTTATTCTGCCTTACATACTCAGTACTTTATTCGTACTGACGTCCCTTTTTCTTGGGGACGCTGCATTTCATGCCCGTAGGTCCCGATAGACAGGTTGACATTTCTCTTAGTAGGCTATCGGCTTAGCGGAAGGTGTTGTTGCACTCCACTTGCTCCGGAGTAGCTTATTTGGTCAGTATGATTGGGACATGCATTGACTGGTATGGCGGGGCCCTGTTTCGACCTTTAGGTTGTTTATGTACTCTTAGAGGCTTGTGGACAAATGTCAGGTATATGGATACTTGTATGGCCATGTCGGCTTATGTTTTGAGTTTACAAATGATCATGTCAGCCTTATAGGCGCGTAGGTCACATGTATATGTTTCTATATCATGTTAGGTCATCCTATGTCTAGAATTCCCTTATGTTTTATTTTGGTTATCTCATTATGTCCCCTTTGGACCATTTACCCATGATAATACGAGAAGAAAGATATGTTACGTTGGTACGCGGTCGAGTAAGGTACCGGATGCCCGTCGCGGCCCATAGGTTGGTTCGTGACATAAGTGGTATCAGAGCATTTCTTTCCTAGAGATGTCTACGAGCCGTGTCTAGCAGAGTCTTGTTTATGGGTGTGTTGTGCACCACACTTATAAGCAGGAGGTTACAGGGATTTAGGACTGTCACTCTTTCTTCTTATTCTAGATCGTGTGGTAGAGCTCTGTTGTATGAACTCAAACTCCTAAATTCTATTATTCATAATACAATGATGCCTGCATCTAGAAAGTAGTTGGTAAGATATTGAATGTGGTTGTGGAAGAGTTGAGTCAGAAGAACTCAATTTTGCATCATGCTTATGATGAGTAAATGTGAGGTCTTTAGCAGATTATGTGTATACTAAGACGTGTAAGCTTCTTGGTAAGGAGTCGTAAGGGATTTCTATCTATCAATCCATAAGGTAAAATAAAAAATAATACTAACAAGAGAATCAGAAGGTAGATACAAGTAAAAGGATCAAGGTGAAGAAGGGTACGAGGTACCCAGTTAGTGAAGATAATCAATATTTACAATCCAGGTAGAGAAATATAAGCATATTGCATTACTTTCAACAGTAAAAGAGATATATACTATTGGCCACACCCATCTCAATTATGCCCTATGAGAGCTAACCGATATAACTTAAGAGAAAAATGGGATATAAGGATCCATCTTGGGTTAGAGTAACCCAAAATGATGGATGATTATTATCATTATCTAGTATGTAAAAGGATAGCGCAAATGTGGTAATAGATCTCCTTACGAGACATCCAGATGGTGCACTCTATAATAAAACAGTCAGATATGAATACTAGAACATTTAGAAATTTCAAAAGATAGGCAGTGGAATCCTAAAAGGGGTAAATATTTACCTTAGTATTCTTCCTGCCCCTAGTTAAAAAAAAGAAAATATTAGGTATCCCAAAGAGCTAGTGAGATGATGCAGGGGGAGCTAAAATTTAAAGAACGTTTTGTTGAAGTCTTTAGAATAAGGTGATAGAGAGAAATATTTGTAACGACCCGACCGGTCGTTTTGAGCTCTAGCACGTCGTTCAGCGGTTGGCAGTCATGAATAGCTTCATTTCAGGTATTATGACTTGTGCGTACGGTCGAAGTTGAAATTCAGGAAGTTCAGAGTTGGATCGGAAGGAAAATTCTCATTTCGGAAGCCTTAAGTTGAAGAAATTGACTAAGATTGGAATTTTGAGTAAACGACCTCGGAATCAGAATCTGAAGGTTCCAGCAGGTTCGTATGATGATATCGAACTTGGGTGTATGTCTGGATCGAGATTTGGATAACCCGAGAGCGTTTCGGCGTATAAGGTGGAAGTTAGCATTTGTTAAGGGATTTCCTAAGTTTGGCTTGAAGAGAATTTCAGAGATACTGACGTCCGTTTGGGATTCTGAGTCTGGGAATAGCTCCGGATGGTGATTCTGGAGTTGGGAGCGCGATCAGAAGTGAATTAATGTTCGAAGGTCATTTCGAAGCCATTTGGCTAAAGATAGAGAATTGAAGGTTTTTGAAGAATTCGATCGGAAGTGGAAAATTTGATATCAGGGTCGGAATGTTATTCCGGATGTTGAAGCAGGTCCGTAATGTCGAATATGACTTGTGTGCAAAATTTGGGGTCAATCAGACGTGATTTGACCGGTTTCGGCATCGGATGTGGAAGTTGAAATTTCTTAAGTCTTAAAGATTTGGATTGGAGAGCGATTCGTCGTTTCGATGTTGTTTGACGTGATTTGAGGCTTCGAACAAGTCCGTGTTATGTCTTGGGACAGGTTGGTGTAATTGGACGGGGTCCCGGGGGCCTCAGGTGGATCCCGGGTAGTTAACGGATCAAAGTTGAAGTTGGAAAAGAGCTGAAGGCTGCTGGCGTCTGGTGTGACCGCACCTGCGAGGCTTTGGCCGCAGGTGCGAGGTATGGTTGGCTGGGCTGAGGACCGCAAGTGCGAGTTTATTTCCGCACCTGCGAAGGCGCAGATGCGGACGAAGGGTCGCATGTGCGAGATTTTGCTGGGATGAGTTAGAGCCGCACCTGCGATGGAATTTCCATAGGTGCGGAGCCGCAGGTGCGGGTATTGGACCGTAGGTGCAAAAATGGCCTGGGCAGAATGTTTTAAATCCGAGATTTGTTGGTCATTTCTTCACTTCTTCTTTGGTTTGGGCGATTTTGGAGGAGCTTCAAGAGAGGATTTTCACCAAGCATCGCTAGGTAAGTAAATTCCTTCCATTTTTGAGTAAAATACAAGGTTGTACATAGATTTGAACATAGAAATTAGCAGGAAATTGGGATTTGTGGGAGAAAACCTAGAAAATTTGGTAAATTGGACTTTAACCACGAATTGAGAATGAACATTTGAGTAAATTATATATTTGAGCTAGTAAAGCTATGGGTAGAGTTTATCTTCAAGAAATTTCAGAATCGGGGCACGTAGGCCCGAGGGCATTTTGGTCAATTCATTGAGCAGAGTTCGGAAATTATATGATCTGAATTTTTAGCAAACATTTGGGTATATTCTCATTGGTTTATCATCATTTGGATAGTTTTGGAGCGTTGTGCATCGATTGGAGTCGTCGGGAAGGCTTGGAGGCCGTTTATGGAAATCCCGGAGCGAGGTAAGTCTCCTTTTTACCTCTGTGAGGGGGAATTGTCCCCCTAGGTGAACTAAATAAATATATTTGCGGGGGCTAAGTACGCACGAGGTAATGGGAGTCTGTGCGTAGCTACTGTTATTCCATGTCCGGGTAGTCTACGACCCACTAGCATGCCTTACACGTTGTATATGCGATCCTATGATGATATTAAACTGATAATACTAATAAATTGGTTATCTATTTTCCTAAAATGGTTAGAGCGTATCTTCTTAATTCTTTGGAAATAGGATTGATTTCCCCCATGGATCAGGGTGTTCTTTGCAAGGTTACTTATTGAATATTGTTAAGATTTGACAAACGAATTTCCAGAAATCTAATCTAAATATGGGGATACTGCTCTACGCGAACGCGATGACCCTCTCGCGAACGCGTAGTGTTATAGGGTGGGATCTGGGGTCAGGTAGGTTTGTTAAGTTAGGGAGTTAGACCTTCGCGAACGCGGCCCTAGATCCGCGAACGCGTAGGTCCCAGCAGCTAACCCTTCGCGAACGCGGCCAGGGGCCCGCGAACGCGAAGGGTAATTTTGCCCAGTTATTAAAAATACCCCAAAAATAGAATACTATACGAGAATATCACATTTTCAGCCTTCTTCTTCTCCTTCCACCCCCATTGACGATCCTCAAGCTAATTTCCCTCCATAAACACTTGGGTAAGTGATTCTAGCACCAATTTCTTCCACTTTTCTTCCATAATCACTAGAATCTAGGCCAAAAATCCTAAAATCAAAGTAGAAATTAGGGGTTTTGGGTAGAGTTAGGTTTTTGGGGAAATTGGGTGATTCAACCTCAATTTGGGGTCGGATCTTGAAACAAATTATATATTTTAACTCGGGGGGTTATGGGTGATTGGGTTTTGGTCCGAACCTCGAGTTTTGACCAAGCGGGCCCGGAGTCGAATTTTGGTATTTTTGGAAGAATGCAAGAAATTGAATATCTAGGCTATGAGATTGTGTTATTGAGTCTTTATTGATATTATTGAATTAATTATGCCTATATATCGTTGTTTCGGAGTCGGATTATAAAGGAAAGACAGTCTTAGAGGGTTGATTGCTATACTTTGGACCGAGGTAAGTGTCTTGCCTAACTTTGGTGAGGGAATAGGTATTAATTGCTATGTGCTAAGTGATTATCATGTTCATTGCATAGGTGAGGTGACGAGTACCTATGCAATGTGTGTCAAGCATGCCCGTGAGTCTATTTTGATAGAAATTGCAGTATTTCTCCCACGTTTAGCATATTATGAGATTGTCTCTACTTGGTAATTCATTCTTGTTGGAAGTATTGACTGTTGAGTTTGAGAAGTGCTGATACGATTGATAATCCAAGTGTAGATTATACGATTGAAGTGATTGGTTATAGTTGAGACCCTTGCCGGGCATTTATTGAGTTATTAATTGATGTTTTCCCCTTGCCAGGTTATTTGAACTGTCTATTTCCACTGTGTTGTACTCCTTTCCATTATATTTGTTATTGTTTGGTGAGAAAGAGTGTAAAGCACGAAGGGTGATGCCGTGCCATGACATCTGATTACATTGCATAGTGAGGAAGAGTGTAAAGCACGAAGGGTGATGCCGTGCCATGACATCTGATTACATTGCATAGTGAGGAAGAGTGTAAAGTGGTGCCATGCCATGATTCATAATGATTATAAGCACGAAGGTTAATGTCGTGCCATAATTTCCATTGATTATATGCACAAAGGTTAATGTCGTGCCATGATTTACATTGCCTTACATTGTACATTGCATTGTGAGAAAGAGAGTAAAAGCACGAAGGGTGATGTCGTGCCATGATATTTGATTACATTGCATTGTGAGGAAGAGAGTAAAAGCAAGAAGGGTGATGCCATGCCATGGTTTCACATCTATGGTACTCATGCTTGTTTCGTGGGCTATTGTGTTAGATTGCCTCTCTTGATTACTTTTATCTGTCAATTTGACTGTTTCATTTCACTTGTCCTCCCTTTACTGGTCTCGTATCCCTTACTTATCTGCTTATCCCTTGCCTTGTATTATCCATGTTACCTATTGTAGAATAGGATAGGTTATCGTTATTTTTAAGTCTAGCCTCGTCACTACTTCGGACGTTAGGCTTGGCACATACTCAGTACATGGGGTCGGTTGTACTGATTCTACACTACACTTCTTAATGTTGTACAGATCCCGCATCCGGACCTAGTGGACCGCATTGAGGGAGTCACCTTCAGTCCACCCAGAGCTTCAAGGTATACCCGCTGGCGTTCGTGGGCCTTGGTGTCTCTCCTGCATTTGGATTCCTCATTGTCTTACTTTTTCTCCTAGTTTCTAGACAATTATATATTTCTTTTCAGACTCTGTATTTAGCACTCAGTTTAGATAGTTCGTGAGGTTGTGGCACCCCGGTTTTGGGATTATGCGATGATGTTATCTTTACTATGTCATTACGCATTTTCAGAGTGTTGTTACATTTCCGCCGTTAAAGTTATAAAGTATTTGGTTATTTCAGTTAAGATTTGAAGAGTACTAAATTTTACTACTGTTGGATTTATTTAAAAATATTAACGTGTAGTTTACGTTGGCTTGTCTAGCGGGTTCAACATTAGACGCAGTCACGGTCTAAAAGGTGGGATTTCGGGTCGTGACAAGTTGGTATCAGAGCTCTAGGTTCCTTAGGTCTCACAACTCACGGACAACCTTGGTAGAGTCTGAGGGATCGGTACGGAGACGTCTGTATTTATCCCCCAGAGGCTGCTAAGTTAGGATACTCCTCTTCTTTTCATACTTTGTCGTGTGTAGTATATTCTGTATACTGATTGAGTTTCCATTCTACTCTCTCGCAGATGGCGAGGACGCGTGCTCCCCTTGGTTCCGCTCATCAACCCGACACTCGTGCTACAGCTCCTATGAGGGGTCGAGGACGAGGCCGGGGCAGGGCTCAGCCTAGAGCAGCAGCCCCACNGACGCTCTTGTCCGTATGGTAGGACTTATGGAGAGTGTGGCTCAGACCGGTCTTCTTCCTACAACACCAGCTGGATCTCAGGTTGGGGGAGGGACCCAGACTCCTATTATTCATACTCCAGAGCAGGTTGCCACTCAGTTTCAGACTCCAGCACCTCAGACAGCTGGAGTAGCCCATCCGGGTATTATGGCACCGGCAGCCGAGGGTGCAGCTATGTCAGCAGATGCTCTATGGAGACTGGACATATTCACAAAGTTATTCACTACTACATTTACTGGTGCACCATCAGAGGATCCCCAGGATTACTTAGACAGCTGTTATGAGGTTCTTCGGAACATGGGCATAGTGGAGTCCAATGGAGTTGACTTCGCTACTTTTCGACTATCTGGCGCAACCAAGACTTGGTGGAGGGACTACTGCTTAGCAAAGACCAACTGGGTATGCATCTTTGACTTGGGATCATTTCACAGAGGTATTTTTGGGGAAGTTCCTTCCCATTACTCAGCGAGAGGATCTTAGGAGGCAGTTTGAGCGCCTCCAGCAGGGATCTATGCCTGTCACTCAGTACGAGATCAGGTTCATCGCTCTAGCCAGGCATGCACTGATGATACTCCCCACTGATCTAGAGAGGGTTCGGAGGTTCATAGAGGTATTGGCTCAGCCTATACGACTCCAGATGGCTAGGGAGTCGAGTACTGATATTTCATTCCAGGATGCGAGCGATGTAGCCAGGAGGATTGAGATGATTTTGTCACAGGGAGGTGGTCACGGAACTGATAAGAGACCCCGTCATTTTGGTAGATTCAGTGGAGCCTCATCTGGAGGCAGGGATCCTTTCAGCAGGGGTCATCCACCCCGACCTTTTCAATCAGCACTTTAGGTATCTCCCCGTGCACCGCCAGTTCATGTTAGTGCACCACCAGCATCTATCAGTGCACAGCTACTTCAGAGTTACCAGGGTAGTTATCAGGGTCGTCATGGCCAGTTTTCGAGTCATCAGCCACAGCAGCAGTGGTCTTGTTATAGTTGTGGTAGCCTGGGGCACATTTCCAGATATTGCCCCCGAGCTTCGAGTGGACCCCAGTATCAGGGTTCCCGTGCCTTGGTTCCCGCAGCAGGTGCACCCTTACCCTCTCAGCCAGCTAGGGGTGGTGGTCGAGGTGCCAGAGGTGGGTCAGGTTCATAGAGGTGGAGCGCAGGCCACGAGGGGTAGAGGTCAGGTTGCAGCAGGTAGACCCAGGGATGTTAAGATTGGAGGGGCTCAGCCCCGGTGTTATGCTTTTCCTGCTCATCTTGATGCAGTTATTACAGGTACAGTTTCAGTTTGCAGCCGAGAGGCTTCAATGTTATTTGATCCGGGTTCTACATTCTCCTATGTGTCTTCATATTTTTCCCCTTATTTGAGTATGCCCCGTGATTCCTTGAGTACTGTTGTACACATGTCTACACCGGTAGGTGATTCTATAGTGGTAGATCGAGTCTACCGTGCTTGCGCAATAGTTATTGGTGGTCTGGAGACTCAGGTTGATCTTTTGCTTCTTGATATGGTTGACTTTGATGTTATATTGGGGATGGACTGGTTATCTCCCTATCATGCTATCTTGGACTGTCATGCCAAGACAGTGACCTTAGCCTTGCCAGGAGTACCTCATTCAGAGTGGAGAGGGACTCCTAGTCATTCTTCCGGCAGAGTTATTTCTTATATGAGGGCTCGGCGCATGGTCGAGAAGGGTTGTTTGGCCTATTTGGCCTATGTTCATGATTCCAGTGCTGAGGTTCCTTCTATAGAGTCTGTGCCCGTGGTTCGTGAGTTTCCAGAGGTATTCCCTGCTGACCTGCCGGTTATGCCACCCGATAGGAATATTGATTTTTGTATTGAGCTAGCTGAAGGCACTCAGCCCATTTCTATTCCCACGTATCGTATGGCTCCGCTAGAGTTGAAGGAATTAAAGGAGCAATTACATGATTTGTTGGATAAAGGCTTCATCAGGCCTAGTGTTTCTCCTTGGGGTGCTCCAGTATTGTTCCTGAAGAAGAAAGACGGCTCAATGAGGATGTGTATTGACTACCGGCAGTTGAATAAGGTTACTATTAAGAACAAGTATCCTTTGCTGAGGATTGATGACTTATTTGATCAGCTTCAGGGTGCTACAGTGTTCTCTAAGATAGACTTGAGATCTGGTTATCATCAGTTGAGGATCAGGGCGTCTGATGTGCCCAAGACGGCTTTTCGCACTCGTTATGGGCATTATGAGTTTTTGGTCATGTTGTTTGGGTTGACTAATGCCCCCGTTGCTTTTATGGAGTTGATGAATCGGGTATTCAGGACTTATTTGGACTCATTGGTGATCGTGTTTATAGATGATATTTTGATATACTCTCGCAGCCGAGAGGAGCATGAGCAGCACCTTAGAGTCGTCCTCCAGACTCTGAGGGATCGACAGTTGTATGCCAAGTTCTCTAAGTGTGAGTTCTGTGGAATTCTTGGGCCACATGGTATCGGTAGAGGGCATTCAGGTGGATTCGAAGAAAGTTTTAGCAGTTAGAGATTGGCATAGGCCCACTTCAGCCACAGAAATTCGGAGCTTCTTAGGCCTCGCAGGCTATTATCGCCGGTTTGTGAAGGCATTTTCATCTATAGCAGCCCCTATGACCAAGTTGACGCAGAAGAGTGTTCAGTTCAGATGGTCTAAGGAGTGTGAAGCGAGCTTTCAGAAGCTTTAGACAGCAGACCACAACACCAGTGTTGATATTGCCCTCGAGTTCAGGTTCTTATACCGTGTATTGTGATGCTTCACGGGTTGGACTTGGTGCAGTATTGATGCAAGAGGGCAAGGTTATAGCCTATGCATCTCGTCAGTTGAAGATCCACGAGAAGAACTATCCAGTCCATGATTTGGAGCTTGCAGCTATTGTTCACGCCTTTATGATTTGGAGGCACTATTTGTAAGGGGTACCGTGTGAGGTATTCACTGATCACAAGAGTTTGCAATATTTGTTTAAGCAAAAGGAGTTGAATATGAGGCAGAGGAGATGGTTAGAGTTTCTGAAGGATTATGATATTACAATTCTCTATCATCCGGGAAAGGCCAATGTGGTGGCCAATGCCTTGAGCTGGAAGTCAGTCAGCATGGGTGGTTTGGCTTATCTATCAGTTGGAGAGCGACCTTTGGCTTTGGATGTTCAGGCTTTAGCCAATCGATTTGTGAGATTAGAGGTTTCTGAGGGTGGAAGTGTTTTGGCCCACACCGTCACTCGTTCTTCGTTGTATGATCGTATTCGTGCCAGGCAGTATGATGATCGTCATTTGTGTGCTCTTAGAGATGCGGTTCAGCACAGACGTGCCAAGCAGGTCACAGTCGATGCTGAGGGAGTTTTGAGATTGCAGGGTCGTATATATGTTCCTGATGTGGACGGCATTCATGAGTTGATATTGCAGAAGGCCCATAGTTCCTGGTATTCCATTCATCCGGGCGCTGCGAAGATGTACCAGGACTTGCGGAAACATTATTGGTGGCGTAGAATGAAGAAGGATATCGTGGCTTATGTAGCTCGGTGCTTGAATTGTCAACAGGTTAAGTATGAGCACAAGAGACCCGGTGGTTTGATGCAGCAGATTCATCTTCCCGAGTGGAAGTGGGAGCGTATCATGATGGATTTTGTAGTTGGACTTCCACGGACCCAGAGGATGGTTGATGCAGTATGGGTTGTGGTGGATAGGCTGACCAAGTCAACACATTTCATTCTGATGGCGGTTTCATCTTCAGCGGAGAAGTTAGCTCAGATCTATATGAGGGAGATTTTCAAATTGCACGGTGTGCCCTTATCTATCATATTAGACCGAGGTACTCAGTTTACCTCCCATTTCTGGAGAGTATTTCAACGAGAGTTGGGCACGCAGATTGAGTTGAGCACAACATTTCATCCTCAGACAGACGGACAGTCCGAGAGTACTATTCAGATTTTGGAGGACATGTTGCGGGCATGTGTTATTGATTTTGGTGGTTCATGGGGCTAGTTCTTGCCTTTAGCAGAGTTTTCCTACAACAACAGTTACCAGTCGAGCATTCAGATGGCTCCGTATAAGGCGATGTATGGTAGGCGATGTCGGTCTCCAGTCAGATGGTTTGAGCCCGGAGAGGCTAGATTATTGGGTTCTGAGTTAGTCCAGGATGCCTTGGATAAGGTGAAGATCATTCAGGATAGGCTTCGTACAGCTCAGTCCAGGCAAAAGAGTTATGCAGATCGCAGAGTTCGAGATTTTGATTTCATGGTAGGAGACAAGGTGTTCCTTCGAGTGTCGCCTATGAAGGGCGTGATGAGATTCAGAAAGAAGGGCAAGTTGAGCTCTAGGTATATTTGTCCATTTGAGATATTGGACAAGGTAGGAGAGATGGCCTACAAACTTGCCTTGCCACCGCATTTATCAACTGTGCATCTAGTGTTTCATGTATCTATGCTCCGGAGGTATATTGTAGATCCATCTCATGTTCTTGACTTCAGCGGTGTCCAGTTGGACAAGGATCTGGCTTATGAGAAGGAGCCGGTAGCTATATTAGATAGGCAGGTTCGCAAGTTGAGGTCGAAGATTTACCCTTCGGTCCGTGTTCAGTGGAGAGGTCAGCCTGCCGAGGCAGCTACTTGGGAGTCCGAGTCCGATAAAAGGAGTCGTTATCCCTATCTTTTCTCAGGCTCAGGTACTTTTCTATGTCCGTTTGAGGACGAACGTTTGTTTTAGAGGTGGAGATTGTGATGACCCAAAAGGTCATCCTAAGTAATTCCAGCTAAATCTGTGTTCTGAGGCCCCGAAAGCCTCTGTTAATCTCACCTAGATATGCGTGCGCAGCCTGGGCATGTAGCCGGGAAGCTTTTATGTGAAAATTTGATAAAAATGGAATTTTTGAATTGAATAATTGAATAAAGTTGACTTTGGTCAATATTTTTGGTAAACAGACCCGGATCCGTAATTTGACGGTCCCGGAAGGTCCGTATGAAAATATGGGACTTGGGCGTATGCCCGGAATCAAATTCCAAGGTCCCAAGCCCGAGAAATGATTTTTTAAGGAAAATTATTTTCTGAAAATAATAAAGGTTTTTGAAAATGAACTTTGATGTGAAAACCATGTTACCGGGCCCGTATTATGGTTCCGGAGCCTGGAACAGGTTTATTATATGTTAATTGTCTTATCTGTGAAATTTGGTGTAAAACGGACTTGGAATGACGTGTTTCGGATCAAAATTGTAAAAATTAAGCTTTATGAAGTTTTAAAAAATTTCTATGAGTTTTGAGGTTTAATTCTTTGAATTTGATGATATTTTGATGATTTAAAAGCTTGAATAAGTCCGTAGGATGTTTTGGGAGTTGTGTGTCTTTTTGGTTTTGAGACCCGAGGGCTCGGGTGAGTTCCGGGTAGCTAACGGGATGTGAAATGCATGAAAAATCTGGTGTTCTAGGCCTGTTTCTGATGTCTGGTGTAATACCCTTCGCGAACGCGAAGGGTAATTAGTGTGTCTTGGGTTTTGTTCTACGCGAAAGCACGGGTACGGTCGCGAACGCGGAGCTATGGGGATACTGCTCTACGCGAACGCGATGACCCTCTCGCGAACGCGTAGTGTTATAGGGTAGGGTCTGGGGTCAGGTAGGTTTGTTCTTCGCGAACGCGGGTAGAGGCTCGCGAACGCGGAAGGTTAGGGAGTCAGACCTTCGCGAACAAGGCCCTGGCTCCGCGAACGCGTAGGTCCCAGCAGCTAACCATTCGCGAACGCGGTCAGGGGCTCGCGAACGCGAAGGGTAGTTTTGCCCAGTTATTAAAAATACCCCAAAAACAGAATACCATACGGGAATATCACATTTTCAGCCTTCTTCTTCTCCTTCCACCCCCATTGACGATCCTCAAGCTAATTTCCCTCCATAACACTTAGGTAAGTGATTCTAACACCAATTTCTTCCACTTTTATTCCATAATCACTAGAATATAGGCCAAAAATCCTAAAATCAAAGTAGAAATTAGGGGTTTTGGGTAGAGTTAAGTTTTTGGGAAAATTGGGTGATTCAACCTCAATTTGGGGTCGGATCTTGAAACAAATTATATATTTTAACTCGTGGGGTTATGGGTGATTGGGTTTTGGTCCGAACCTCGAGTTTGGACTATGCGGGCCCGGGGTCGAATTTTGGTATTTTTGGAAGAATGCTAGAAATTGAATATCAAGGCTATGGGATTGTGTTATTGAGTCTTTATTTATATTATTGAATTAATTATGCCTAGATATCGTTGTTTCAGAGTCGGATTATAAAGGAAAGACGGTCTTAAAGGGTCGATTGCTTACTTTGGACCGAGGTAAGTGTCTTGCCTAACTTTGGTGAGGGAATAGGTATTATATGCTATGTGCTAAGTGATTATCATGTTCATTGCATAGGTGAGGTGACGAGTACCTATGCAATGTGTGTCAAGCATGCCCGTGAGTCTATTTTGATAGAAATTGCAGTATTTCTTCCATGTTTAGCATATTATGAGATTGTCTTTACTTGGTAATTTATTCTTGATTGAAAGTATTGGCTGTTGAGTTTGAGAAGTGTTGATACGAATGATAATACAAGTGTAGAGTATGCGATTGAGGTGATTGGTTATAGCTGAGACCCTTGCCGGGCATTTATTGAGTTATTAATTGATGTTTTCCCCTTGGCGGGTGGTTTGAACTGTTTATTTCCACTGTGTTGTACTCCTCGCCATTATATCTGTTATTTTTTGGTGAGGAAGAGTGTAAAGCACGAAGGGTGATGCCGTTCCATGACATCTGATTACATTGCATAGTGAGGAAGAGTGTAAAGCATGAAGGGTGATGTCGTGCCATGATTCATAATGATTATAAGAACGAAGGTTAATCCCGTGCCATAATTTTCATTGATTATATGCACGAAGGTTAATGTCGTGCCATGATTTACATTGCCTTACATTGTACATTGCATTGTGAGGAAGAGAGTAAAAGCACGAAGGGTGATGTCGTGCCATGATATTTGATTACATTGCATTGTGAGGAAGAGAGTAAAAGCACGAAGGGTGATGCCGTGCCATGGTTTCACATTTATGGTACTCATACTTGTTTCATGGGCTATTGTGTTAGATTGCCTCCCTTGATTACTTCTATTTGTCAATTTGACTTTTTCATTTCACTTGTCCTCCCTTTACTGCTCTTGTATCCCTTACTTGTCTGCTTATCCCTTGCCTTGTATTATCCCTGTTACCTGCTGTAGAATAGGATAGGTTATCGTTATTGTTAAGTCTAGCCTCGTCACTACTTCGACCGAGGTTAGGCTTGGCACTTACTCAGTACATGGGGTCGTTGTAATGATTCTACACTGCACTTCTTAATGTTGTGCAGACCCCGCATCCGGACCCAGTGGACCTCATTGAGGGAGTCACCTTCATTCCACCCAGAGCTTCAAGGTATACCCGCTGGCGTTCGTAGGCCTTGGTGTCTCTCCTGCATTTGGATTCCTCATTGTCTTACTTTTTATCCTAGTTTCAAGACAATTATATATTTCTTTTCAGACTCTGTATTTAGCACTCAGTTTAGATAGTTCGTGAGGTTGTGACACCCCGGTTTTGGGATTATGCGATGATGTTATCTTTACTATGTCATTACGCATTTTCAGAGTGTTGTTATATTTCCGCCGTTAAAGTTATAAAGTATGTTGGTTATTTCAGTTAAGATTTGAAGAGTACTAAATTTTACTACTGTTGGATTGATTTAAAAATATTAACGTGTAGTTTACGTTGGCTTGTCTAGCGGGTTCAACGTTAGACGCAGTCACGGTCTGAAAGGTGGGATTTTGGGTCGTGACATATCCAATCTCTGATAATGCAAACTAGTTCATGAGTTATTAACTATAGGTTCCCTAACGCACCATAATAATCGTTAGGTGGCGACTCTTCCTTAAACCCTTTCTTTTAAGGAGTTGTCCAAAATATCATAATCCCGATCTCTCCGTACCTAACCCGTGCGATAGAAAAAATTGTCGCGAAAGCATGGCGACTCTGCTGGGGATCCTCCCTAGGCTTATACCATTACAATTTGCTTTGTGAATTTGGACCTTTAATTTTCATTTAAATGCTTACACCTTTTCCTATTCCCCGTTATATGTTGTTAACTGTTTACTTTTTTACAAGTATTTATTTCACCTGAACGTAACTGACATATCTTCATGTTTTCTTTGTAACCACTTTCCATTGTAACAGTTGTATTTCTTTTCTTTACCTCTTTCCTCAAACGTGAAAATACATGCCTATTTGTTTAAATGATATTTATTGCATATCATGCTCCGCATTCATATTCCACCCGTTCCAAACAAAATCCTATAGCAACACTTACAATGAGTGGTTGCGCTATTCCAATATTATCACCCCATAAATTCGGAAAGGCGTATTTGCGGTAAAACTAGTCGATCAGCGGTGCAGTTGACAGTTCCGTGCCTTCCCCCTTGAGTTGTCCGCTCAAGGGTACCGGTCTAAAAACCCATAGAAACCTTACTGTATTGTAATGTTGCATGCATCATGGTCAAACCTAGCCATGCTAATGTGTTGTCCGCACCATAGCCTTTAAGATAGCCTCGTCTGAAGTCCATTGGGTTTTCCTGGAACCCAAATGGACACCTTCATGTTCTGTGCATTTATTTGGGGAACTAAATTCTCTTTGCTAATTATTGATGTTAAATAGTCGAGTCTGGGGAGGGTAAGGGCCTAACCTTGTTTGTTCGCAGGAAACGTGGCACGAAGTCCCCAGACTCAGCATGATCTAAAATATGGCAAGACGGCCAAGCTTGGAGAAGGTCCTTCTGGGACCCAATTAGATAGGATTTTATTTTCCGCTTTACCAATGTAATAAGGCCGATGGCCATTAGTGATTTTATTTCTTACTTATTGTTTTTGTATTGTCTTTGGATTCGTCCATTTTTACATCAATAAAATGAGGCATTTAGCATTCCAAGTTCTCCAAATTAATTTGTCGCTAGGCCTACCTTGGGCATAAAGAGGTTCCCCAACTTAGGATGCATTTTACATTTTCGCATTACGTGTTTAATTATCGCAATATGTTTTATAATCCTCACTGACTTCCTTACCTTTTGTTTTGTTTTTCTTTATTAATCCCCTCCCCAAAGGTTAGTTCGTGCATTCTGGCATCATCCGCCTACCGCACAAGATCCAAGGGCCCTCCTCCTACTCCTCCTCCCAGTCCTCCCAAAGGAAAAAGCAAGGGTAAAACTAAGATGGCAGATGCAAGCGGTACTAGAAAAGACAACAAGGATGAACAGGTTGAGATCACTAATGGTCAGGGTATTCAGGTTCTGCACGAGGGTATGTCGCCACTAGAGAAGAAGTTGTTAAAGTTCCAAGAGGAACTTGATCAAGTCAAGAACTTGGCCCACTTATCAATTTCCCTCAACGTCCCAGAAGTTCACTTCCTCAATGCTCTGAACCCCACTTTACCACAAAACATCCCCAAACAACCCAATCACCCCAAGGATCCCGTTCCACCAGCACAACAGAACACATGTCACTACAACACTCCGCCTCTCCAGGATAAGACGAGAGACCACTTCCAGGCTTACGACAATCCCATTTATGTGGAAACCGTAGCTCATTCCACACCGCATACCCATGAGTCCGACGATAAGGATAAGCTCATCAGGAATCTGGCCGATGAACTCAAGAAATTGACCAACTGAGTTCCGGGCGTCGAAGGAGTTAATGGGATTGCGGGATTGAACTATGAGGATCTTTGCAGACAGCCCGATGTTGAACTGCCCGAGGGGTACAAACCTCCTAAGTTCGAGATGTTTGATGGTACTGGTGATCCAAGAGTCCATCTAAGGACTTACTACGACAAATTGGTCGGTGTGGGGCATGAAAGGATCCGCATGAAACTCTTCATGAGGAGTTTGAAAGGCGATGCACTATCCTGGTACATCAACAAGGATCCAAAGAAATGGACCAACTGGGTGAACATGGCTACGGACTTCATGGATAGATTCAGGTTCAACACGGAGAATGCACCAGATGTGTTCTACATCCAGAACTTAAAAAAGAAACCAACAGAGACCTTTCGCGAGTATGCTACTCGTTGGAAGTCAGAAGCTGCCAAGGTCAGACGGGCTTTGGAAGAGGAACAACTGAAGAAATTCTTTGTGCGCGCTCAGGATCCTCAGTACTATGAGCGACTGATGATGGTCGAGGGGCACAAGCTTTCTGATATCATCAAGCTAGGAGAGCGAATCGAGGAAGGCATCAAAAACGGTATGGTTACTAATTTGAAGCTTTAAAGGCTACCAATAAAGCCCTGCAATCCGGTGGTGTGTCCAAGAAGAGGGATGTAGGAGCCGTGATGGTGGCACATCAAGCCATGTCCCCTCCCAAATACCAAGTATACCCCGCACCTTCCTTCACAGCTCCAAGCTACCAAGCACCCTCACCTCAATACCAAACACCCTTACCCACCTACCAAGCTCCACCACCCACATATCAGCCTACCTCGCCCAGATACTCCCAACTAGCTCCCGTATATAATTCCTACAATTCCTAACCTTCTCACTATCAATCACCACCTAATCGCTAAAACTTCCCAAGTCCTCGCCCAAACTTCGACTGTCGTCCACCAAAACAGTATACTGCCATAGCTGAACCCATTGACCAATTATACGAAAAGCTCAAAGCCGCCGATTATATCACACCCATTCCCGTTGTCGCCCATGAGAACCCTTCTCAGTGGGTCAACCCAAATAAAACCTATGCTTACCACTCCGGCATGAGGGGACACACCATCGAGGAATGCCGTTCCTTGAAGGACAACATACAGACCCTCATAGATAACAAGATCGTTGTAGCCAAGGACCCTGCTCCTAATGTTCGCAATAATCCTCTACCTGACCATAAAGGTGGTATCCACATGATTGAGGTTGAAGATGATTGGGATCCCGAGGGATCAATTGGGATAATTGCCGAGGGTGATCCGAAGAAGCCTGCGATTACTCTTAATCCGATCGTGGTCCAGATGCAGCCATCTGAGGAAGCTGAGGTAAACATGTCCATTCCACTTGAGTTTGAATCGAGACCACCCGCCAAAGGAAAGGCCCCAGGATCGATCTAAGTCGAGTTTGTACGACCGTTCGAAGTTGCAGTCCGGCCATCTATAACATATACTCCGACAGGAATAAGAATGACCACACCTATCCTAGTGGCAATGTCAACAACATCACCCTTTTACTCAAATGCCATTCCGTGGGACTATACCGCTGAAGCAAGGAGGAAAGGTAAAGGCAAGTCTGAAGAAGCCATCATTGCACAGAGTATGACAAGAACCGGCAGAGTTTATACCCCCGAACATTTGGCCGAGTCTAGCAAGCAGGACAACAACCGTCTCCCCATCATTGAAATTGGTTCAGACGATCAATGGAGAAAGATACAAGCCAAGGAATACTCAATCCTCGACCAGTTGAACAAAACACCAGCTCAGATATCCATCCTCTCCCTATTACAAAACTCTAAAACTCATAGGAGTGCTTTGCTGAGGGTGCTGACTGAAGAATACGTACCAGACAATATCACCAGTGGGGAAATGGCTAACATGGTAGGCCAGGTACTGGAAAGTCACAAGATCACTTTCCATGAAGATGAGATGCCGCCCGAAGGACTAGGGCATAACAGAGCACTACACATCACAGTGCAATGTGAGGATCATTTCATCACAAGGATCCTAATTGATGGGGGTTCCAGCCTCAATATCTGTCCATTGGTCATGCTCAAGAAATTGGGAAAAAGTCTACATGAGATAAAGGAAGGAGAGATCAACGTAAAAGCCTTCGACGGTTCGCATAGGTCCACCATTGGAGAAATCACCTTGTGCTTACAAATGGGACCAACCTGGTTCGACGTAGATTTCCAAGTGATAGATGTGTCTGCGTCCTACAACTTGTTATTGGGACGATCTTGGATCCACGCGGCTGGGGTCGTGGCATCAACCCTACATCAAACGGTGAAGTTCGAATGGAATCACCAAGAGGTAATCATTCATGGCGATGCAACCATATCTACGATCGCCGGACCTTTTCGGTCATCGATGGAAGGAGGAAGTTGGGTGGAGAAATCTACCACAACGTTGAAAGTTTTAACTCCATTGACAATGACAAGTGGTGGGGAAGTAAGACCGAAAGAATATTGAACTGGCAAGGGTACGAGCCGGGTAAAGGGCTCGGTAAGAATTTCCAAGGAATAACAAAGCCAATAACACTCAAGAAGCACGGTACTACTTTTGGTCTAGGGTACGAGTACACTTGGGAGGAGTTCACGGACTGGTCTCCACCATGGCGCGGCCCCTACTACCCATTGGAGCAGCCAATACCCCACATAGAGCATACTTTCCAGCCAACTGACATCACATATGGTACAGACGAAGAGGAGGCGCTAGCGGCAATAAGGGATCTATTTCTGGATGATGAGGACATGGACAGCTGTGTCATTCTTGAAGAGGAGGGGGAGGAAGGCCCTTCTATACAAGTCGTGAGCAAGGGATCATGTCTCAACAATTGGTCCGTCAGGACAACCAAAGCCCGTCGAGCCTCGGGGTAGAAAGGCTAACAAAACAAGCAATATTTTAAGTTTATTTATTTAAAGAATTTTCTTCTCGCATTTTTAATTTCCGCAAAAAAAGAGCTCCCATGTTTAAACAATTATTTAATTTATCAAAGCATTTCCAGTTTCTTTATAAATCTTATATTTACTTGCTAACTGCTTTCCTCCCCATTACTTTATTTTACACAGCATTACTATTACTTATCTTGATGAACCGACGACTGTGACCTGCAACGAGGCAACGCAATAAACGGATTCCGAGTTAGACGAGGATGATATACCTGAGGATATTATTAAAGAGGTCGAGAGCTTTGAGAATAGACCTAAGTCTAACTTGGACGAGACTGAGGTCGTCAACCTGGGAAATGCAGAGATCGTCAAAGAAACACGCATCAGCATTCATCTGTCATCGTCTGAAAAGGAGGAATATACGGAATTCTTAAAGGAATATGAGGACATATTCGCCTGGTCATATGACGACATGACTGGCCTCAGTACATCTATTGTGGCCCACAAGCTGCCAACCAATCAAACATGCCCACCAGTGAAGCAAAAGCTCAGGAAGTTCAAACCAGACACAGCTTGAAAATCAAAGAAGAGGTCACCAAACAGATCAACGTCGGGGTTCTCCGAGTGGTCGAATATCCTACATTGTTAGCTAACATTGTGCCTGTACCAAAGAAAGATGGAAAGGTCAGAGTCTGCATCGACTACTGGGATCTCAACCGGGCCAGTATGAAGGACGACTTTCCCCTGCCAAACATACACATCTTAATTGATAACTGTGCCAAGCACGAGCTGCAGTCCTTTGTAGATTGTTTTGATGGTTGCCATCAGATTTGGATGGACGAGGAAGACGTTGACAAAACAGCCTTCATTATGTCGTGGGGAATGTATTTCTACAAGATGATGCCATTCGGTCTGAAGAATGCAGGGGCCACTTACATGAGAGCTATGACTATTATATTCCATGATATGATTCACAAGGAGATCAAGGTATATGTTGACGACGTCATCATCAAATCAAAGAAATCTGTTGATCACATGGAATATTTGAGAAAGTTCTTCAACAGGTTAAGGAAATACAATCTGAAACTTAACCCCGCAAAGTGTGCATTCGAGGTTCCTGCTGGCAAGCTGCTAGGGTTCATTGTCAGTCATCGAGGAATAGAGCTAGATCTATCAAAGGTCAAAGACATACAAGAATTGTCGCCACCAAGGAACAAAAAGGATGTTATGAACTTCCTGGGACGGCTCAATTATATCAGCCGGTTCATAGCCCAGTCTACCATCATTTGTGAACGGATTTTCAAGATGTTGAGAAAGGATGCTGCCACCAAATGGACTGAGGATTGTCAAAAGGCCTTCGACAGAATCAAAGAGTATCTCTCAACACCAACAATCTTGGTACCTCCAGAGCCGGGTAGACCTCTATTACTATACCTGGCCGTATTAGATGGAGCTTTCGGTTGCGTTCTCGGGCAACATGACGAAACAGGGAGGAAAGAGCAAGCAATTTACTACCTCATCAAGAAGTTTACTCCGTATGAGACCCGGTATTCTCTATTAGAGCGCACCTGTTGCGCTTTGACTTGGGTTGCACAGAAGCTGAGGCATTATTTCTGTGCCTACACAACGTACCTCATATCAAGGATGGATCCGCTCAAGTACATCTTTCAGAAGCCCATGCCCACTGGCAAGCTAGCTAAATGGTAGATCCTGTTAAGTGAGTTCGACATCATATACGTAACTCAAAAGGCGGTCAAGAAACAAGCATTAGCCGGTCATCTTGCTGAAAATCCTGTGGATAGAGAATACGAACCATTGAAAATGTACTTCCCCGATGAAGAAGTGTCATTCGTAGGAGAGGACATTGCAGAATCCTACGATGGATGGAGAATATTCTTTGATGGGGTCGCAAACTTCAAAGGCGTGGGTATTAGAGCAGTTTTAATTTCAGAAACTGGTCAGCACTACCCGGTATCCGCCAAACTCAGGTTCCCCTACACCAACAACATGGCTGAATATGAGGCATGCATCATTGGGCTCAATTTGGCCATCGACATGAATGTTCAGTAATTATTAGTAATGGGTGACTCAGACTTATTGATACACCAAGTCCAAGGAGAATGGGCGACCAAGAATTCCAAGATACTGACATACCTACATCGTGTGCAGGAATTGAGAAAGAGGTTCACAAAGATTGAATTCCGGCACGTTCCCAGAATCCAGAATGAGTTCGCTGATGCATTGACTACCTTGTCATCTATGATTCAGCATCCAGATAAGAACTTCATTGATCCTATCCCAGTGGGGATTCACAATCAGCCGGCATCCTGCGCCCATGATGAAGAAGAAGCAGATGGAAAGCCTTGGTTTCATGATATTAAGGAGTACTTGGCAGAGGGAGAGTACCCTGAGCTTGCAAACGTTACTCAAAAGCGCACTCTTCGAAGGTTATCAAACAATTTATTTCACAGCGGAGGAATCCTATATAGGAGGACTCCCGATCTGGGTTTTCTAAGATGTGTCGAGGCAAAGGAAGCAACGAAGTTGTTGGAGGAAATACATGCTGGTACATGCGGTCCTCATATGAATGGGTTTGTTCTAGCAAAGAAGATACTTCAGGCTGGTTATTTCTGGATGACCATGGAAACAGACTGCATCCAGTATGTTCGCAAATGCCATCGATGTAAAATACATGGGGATATGATAAAGGTACCTCCCAGTGAGCTTAATGCAACAAGCTCACCATGGTCGTTCGCCGCTTGGGGCATGGATGTTATTGGACCAATCGAGCCTGCAGCCTCCAATGGACACAAGTTCATTCTAGTTGCCATTGACTATTTCACCAAATGGGTCGAAGCAGCATCCTACAAAGTAGTTACTAAGAAAATGGTAGCCGACTTTGTCCGCGACCGCATTGTTTGTCGGTTTGGAGTTCTAGAGTCAATCATCACCGATAATGGTTCCAATCTCAACAGTGACTTGATGAAATCCATGTGTGAAACCTTCAAGATCAAACACAAGAATTCTACAACATACATACCTCAAATGAATGGAGTCGTTGAGGCTGGCAACAAGAACATCAAGAAGATATTGAGAAAAATGATAGAAAAGCACAAGCAATGGCATGAGAAATTATCATTTTCTCTGTTGGGGTATCGCACCACGGTTCGCACATCAACCGGGGCAACTCCTTACATGTTGGTATACAGTACAGAAGCCGTCATTCCTGCTAAAGTTGAGATCCCATCTTTGATAATCATACAAGAAGCTAAGCGCAGCGATGCAAAATGGGTAAGAAGCCGCTATGAGCAATTGGCCCTCATAGACGGAAAAAGAATGAACGCGGTTTGTCATGGTCAGCTATAACATAGTAGAATGACCAGAGCCTTCAACAAGAAAGTCAAACCAAGACGATTCACACCGGGGCAGCTGGTGTCAAAGAAAATCTTTCCTCATAAAGACGAAGCAAAAAGGGAATTCTCTCCCAATTGGAAAGGCCCGTACATGGTTCACCGAGTGCTGACAAGAGGAGCACTCATACTGGCAGAAATGGATGGAGAAGTTTGGCCTAAACCAATCAATTCAGACGCAGTCAAGCCCTAGTATGTGTAATTGTTATGTTTCTATCAATGTTGTAAATTGAACTACGCCTGACTTGATTCCCGTTTAAGAGGGGATACGTAGGCAGCCCTATGGGTTCGGTCACATTTTAATAAAAAATTCATTTCCCCCACGAATGGAAACTGGGGCAGAATTTTGAGGAGGGACCTCAAAATTCCGAAGCAAGTTCAGCCGAGCACTGCACCAGTAACAGCTAGGAGCCTTCACCCATCAAAATGGGGAAGAATTTTGAGGAGGACCCTCAAATTTCCACAGCAAGAGAGGTTGCAATGTCTTGAACCGCATCGTGGTCGTCGGTTCATCCAAAGAAAATTATTTTTTTAGATTATATGTTATATCATATTTTGATAAAAAACCATGAATATTTATTTCTCAAAAATAGCTTGTTTTAGCAACGCTACCCCTGTGGTACAAGCAAAGTTATCATCATCAAGCAGACAGGCCGATCCGAGCCAGCGGGGATACGAACTAACCCTCCCCTTTACAGAACTCACGATTTTTCTTTGGATGCAGGCACAAATACGGCGAAAGCCCAAGACATCTTATTGTCCCCACAAGACGCATGCTTCTCAAGGATACGCTCTCAAACTCATCGCACATGCCGACGCTTACTACTATCATCATTGCAAACGACACTTCATTCGCAACAATCGTATCACCGCACTTTATCATCAGCTAAGAACTCTTACTGTCGTTTTATTTTCTGCACTGCATAAGGCTACCATTCTGCCTTCCGAGGTTCCATGCTACCTCCCCCACATTTTATTTCTTGCACTGCACAAGGCTACCATTCTACCTTCCGAGGTTCCACGCTACCTCCCCCGCATTTTATTTCCTGCATTGCATAAGGCTACCATTCTGCCTTCCGAGACTAAGCGTTGTCTCCCTGCATTTTTTGCATTGCATAAGGCTACCATTCTTCTTTCTGAGCTTAAGCTCTACCTCTCCCTGCATTTTTCGCATTGCATAAGGCTACCTTTCTGCCTTCCGAGACTAAGCACTGTCTCCCTTGCATTTCTCGCATTGCATAAGGCTACCTTTCTGCCTTCCAAGACTAAGCACTGTCTCCTCAGCATTTACTTCTTGCATAAGGCTACCTATTCTGCCTTCCGAGGTTCTACGCTACCTCCTCTGCATTTTATTTCCTACATTGCATAAGTCTATCATTCTGCCTTCCGAGGTTCTACGCTACCTCTCTCCACATCTTACTTCATTACGCTAAGCTCCTTTCTACCTTTTCAAAGCATTCACCTTTCATTACGTTATTTATTTACGCTGTCTTTCGGGCTAAGCTCTGCCCTCTTTCTTTTCGCAAATCGCAATACTAAGCTCTATCTTGTCAACATCATACTACTGCATTCTTCATGGGCTGAAATATCGCCAACTTGTCCAAAGGCGTCATCGTTCAGAGGCACCATCTTCATGGCCCGAGAACATCATTTCATGGCCTAAGGATCTCTTTTATTCAACTTTCATATCATTATTCAAAGGCATCATGGTTCGGAGGCATATCCTCAGGGCCCGAGAACATCATTTCATAGCCTGCGAATCCCGCACCAAGCGATTCATGGCCCAGGACATCATGGTCTAAGGACATCATCCTAATTGTCCGAAGACAGCTTTCATCGTCCAACGGGAACTTGCATCATGTTTATATTATGCACAATATACGCTTGTTCTCTATTT
Source organism: Nicotiana undulata (assembly GCA_005239495.1). Lineage (NCBI taxonomy): Eukaryota > Viridiplantae > Streptophyta > Magnoliopsida > Solanales > Solanaceae > Nicotiana > Nicotiana undulata. Next base: position 123,802 of record ML271961.1, on the reverse strand, counting down.
GCAGGTAACTCGGCCGGAACAGCCAATCAGGCAAGAGCAAACCGCTCCAGTTCTCCGATACAACCCCGTAAGACCTTCTTACTTTTACCTTACCATGCACCTTGCGTCCGTTCTTGTGAAACATCACCGGTATATTTCGCCGATGATTCCGGAACTACATACGACCTGATTCCTGTAAAACCAGGGATATGTAGGCAACTCAAAAGCCAGGGTGCGGCCTAAATCTCTCGTCCACAGTTTCACCTCGGTCAAAATTGGCCATCATATCTTTACCCCACAACTTTTTCATCCTTCCCGGGTAAAAAGGGGCAGCTGTTGATACCCAAATTTTCCTCAAATTACTTTCGAACTTGCATATAAGCTTTCAAAAATACTCTTTGCAATAATGGGTATTTTCCCCTATTTTTTTCATATTTTTATTATTTCCCATTTTATTTAATATTTCATATTTTAAATAATTCATAAATTGTGTTCTAAATAATTTCAAAATATTTTCCAGTTCAGTATGTAATTTACAATCATTTCTTATCTATTAAAATCTAACTATTTCACAAATTGGCCAATTGGGTTTATTTAATTCCAATTACAACAATTTTGCAATTATGGCCAAATTAGACATTTCATATTATTTTAATTCGAAAATTATGTATTTTACACTTAATATTAGCCAATTACTGTAATCCTGCTTATTTCTAGCATAATTACCTTTTTATATAATTAGTGGCAATTTTAATTAATTAATTACCTATTTATTGGGTATTTAACACCTAGCCTATTTTTATTTAAATATTAGCCACATTTAAACCCCTAAAAATAAAACCCAATTAACCCAAGACCCCAGCCCATTCCTAACCCTTACCCGGCCTAGTCCCTAATTAAATCTGAGCCATTGATTCAAATAAGATCAACGGCCCAGATCCCCTATTTCCTAAATTAACTCCCACCTAACCCCCCTCCCCGTCTCATTTCGAGACTCCTCACTCTCTCTCTCTTTGTCTCTTCTTCTCCCCCTTCTCTCTTGAACCTTCTGGTTCTTCGTCTTCTCCGATGGCTTTCTCCGGCCACTTCCAGTCTCACCTCTTTCGACCACCAACCGCCTTGAAGCCTTATCTCTCCGGTCTCTTCAATCTCTGAGTCCTCCATGGGCTCCGACCATGCCGGACCACTACTGGAAGCTCCGCCTAAGGTTGTTTCCGACCGTCTCCGATGGTTTTTGACTCAATGGTGCTCTAAACGCCATTGTCTTGAGTTTCACAGCCAGGTTTTTCCTTACTTCTCTCTTTGGTTTTTCACGAAACCCTAATCCTGACCCAAACCTTTAAATCTATGTATTTAAATGATTTTCGACTCATTCCTTGCTGTTTTGAATCATTCTCTACTCGATATTTACAAATATTCTAGTTTAAAACGCTTTTGTCCCTTTTTCGAAACTAGGGTTTCTCAACCCCTTTTGAAAACGGCTTATCTTCTGATGTTTAGCGCTAATCTTGAGTTCCAGTATATTTATAGACACTTTTCCTGCTTAAATCTCATGTTTATGATGAAACCCCAATTTTAGGGTCTGTATTCGTATTATGTTCGTCATGTTTTCTTGTCTATGTGTTCCTCTGGATTCTTCTCGGAGTTTTATGCTCTCTGCTTAATTTTGGTGCTAGTATTTCAATCCCCTATTGTTCTGTGTTCTTTGCTTAGGGTTTTTCCCTGATATTGTTCAAAATGGGCTATATATCGTTTGGTAAACTTGACTATACATCCTATTTATTGTTTACATGGTGATTTTATACTCATTCTTACGAGTTTTCTTTAAGGCTGTGGTACTTTCCTTAAAGCTGTAATTTCATGTATTTTCCTTATGACTCTTGGTTGTGCCTGAATTGTTTCCTTATTTGTGCAAAACTTTCCTTTGATTTGGTGTTGATTCCCTTAATTTGAATCCCACTCGAGGCTAGCCTCACTACTTTCCTGTGACAGCATCTTTACTGATTTCCTTTTATCTCTTGCCTTATTATGTGATTGGCTATGCTGTTAATTAATTCTTACATTGTTTACTTAATTAGAGTATTATCTAGCCTAATTTGTCTGTTGTATACTTGCTACTTGAATTATTTCCTCAAAGCTATGTATAGTCTATTTCCTTATTTGTTACATGCTTATTACCGTTTGAAGTTAACGCCCTTAATTAATGGAGTACTTGCACTGCTTGTTACACTAATTGATTCCGAGTCCCAAAATTACTGAACTAAAATTGGTTCCTTCCTTATTAATCATGTACTGATTCTTCTTGCCCTCTATATTACTAATTCTTACCGATTGAATAAAATCCCTTGAGTTAAGGGAGTACTTGCCTTAATTTCCTGACTAATTGATTTCGTGTTCCTTCAATTACTACTTGACTTGATTTTTTACCTTATTCACTACTTGCTTTTCAACTATACATACTCTGCCTTCACTTTTAACAGACACTAACACTGAGATTCATACTGAGGACACTGATACATTGCACAACACACACAGCACTACACACTATTCTCTCTTGTGCTCTTGCTCTCTTTCTTTCTCTGTTCTACTGTTGTTCCCTGCTCTTGTCTCTTAGTAGTCGGCTGTAAGCCAGGGCTGCTATTGTGCTCATACTTGGCTATTTTATTCTGTTGTGCTCTCTTGTTATTGGTACGTCCTAATTAATTTCAAAGTTCCAAACCAATGTGGTTATTACTACTTCAGTATGTCATGTTCTTAATTGTTCTCTACCTATGCTTCTACTGTTCTACATGCAATTAATGCCATGTATGCCTGTTGATACTTTCTAAGCTTATCTCTTTACATTCTTATGATTAAGTCTATACTTGCTTTACCTATTCTTGTATACACCAGCTAGGCCATCTCTTTCATGTTCAAGTATCAAGTGTCCCTAATTCCCCTGAACCTTTATCTGTTATTACTACTTATGACTTACATGTTTATGGCTATCATTTGCTCCTCATCTTACCAGTGCTACATGTATTTTGTTAGTGCCTACTATTATGTCTAAATTCGACCATTTCTTGGTCCCCTGAACCTCTTTGATTTTGTGTACTAATGCTTAGTGAGTTTTCATAAGTCTCTGTATCTCTTGGTGTTATTATGTGATCTATTTTTTCTTTTTGCCCCCATTATCCTTGTGTGCAATCCTGTTTTGCTGAACCTTTGATTAATGTTTCTATTTATTTTAAGTTAATCTTTCAAAATAATTCTCCAGTTTTGAAAACTCCTTTCTTAAACTATGAACTTTCCTCTCTTCCCTGCACTTCACACTACTCTTAGAAAATTAGGTCCTACCCCTTCGTGTGAGAATTTGCCATGAATACCCCTGAGTACTCATTGAACTTTGACACACAAGACTGGTAACTCTACACTGCACTTGTTAAAATCTTGGCAATTTGCTTGGGTGCTGGTATTGGTCAGGGTTCCATTGGGCCCTTGGGAGCTTTGCCGCACCCAGGCCATTGAGGCTGTGAAACTCGAAAGGAGTGAGGCTGGGATATTGGGCATGGTTGAAGGCTCTCTATAGAAGTAGCTTCTTATTTTTCCTTTCATTAATGTAATTTATTATTCAGGTTTGTAATAACTTGTAAACGAATATTGGGGCTGGATAGTGAATGTGGGGGGAGTTATGCATGCTTAGCTTAGGTGATGGGTAGAAAACATGCCTATAGGACTTTATTTGTGCATTAGATAACTTGTATAGGACACCAAGTATAAATCCAATTTTTAGGTCTTTCACTTTCAGCAGGTTATCATCGTCATTCCATAATCCTGATCAGTTAATAACAAGCATAATAAATTGTCATAAGGTCATTACTGCATTTCCATCTTAGAAACCACGTGTTAGGAACTTCTATGTGCATTAGATATCCTGTTGTTTAGGATCTTATACTTGTTTGAATTGCAAATCGTTAAAACGCCTAATTAGAATGCTTAATCTAATAAAATGCGGTTAGCCTACTTGAAACATTTTCTGCAAATATATTCTTTAAAATCAGAATCCAAATATGCATGTTCACCTTTTGAGATAGTTAGGCAATGTATACGACGCCTAGGCAACTTTAGGCCGAATGCGATAAAATTAAATCAATTATGTTTAGGGCTAATCAACCTCTTTAACCTTTTGAACCCTGTTGATCCCATTCTTGTTTTACCTCACTGAGGTTCACTTTGTTTTACTAAATCTCTGGCTCTATTTTAAAACAATCTCAAAATTTTACATTTGCTTCCCTTAGGACTTTCTGAGTTTTGCACTGTTATGCTTTAAACTACTGGGTTTTCAAAGATACTTCACTCAGCTCAAAATCGTGCCATTTTGAACTCTTGCTCTGGATATTTAAAGCTACTGTATTTTTGGTACCACTTATTACTTCTTTACTGCAATTATCATTAATTACCATATGTGTTAAGCTATTGTATTTTGGGTCACTTATCACTATTTTTTACTTCAAAACCAGGCCTCAATAATTTTCGGCTATGTTTCCTGAAAGCTTTAAATCATTGTACTTCTGAATTTTACCACTCCCCTTAAACAACTGCATTTCTAAAAAAATCAACTATTTCTCTGAATTACTCCTTCATTAAGTTTTTTCCAAATCAGACTCCTCTTGCAACTCACTGTTTTACTCAAAACTCTTTTGTTAACCCCATCTCTAAGACTTTAAGTGTGTTTGAGATGTGCCAATTGTATGTCTACGCGTGGAGGGATCTATGAGCCTTTATTTGCCCCCCTATGTGTCCCTTTATATATGAGGTCCTACTTGTTATGCATGTCGCCTAGTATTTTATCCTTTAAGCCTAGGGGTTCAGCCTAGTACTCACATTGTAGGATTAGTAGTCCTACATACCTTCCAGGACTCATAGGATTGGGCGGGTAATGGCACGCAATAAGCATTCGTAACCAACACACGCATTTTGAATAACCTTTACGGGGTGGGAAGGGTAGAATACGGATATGATGACTGGTGCACTAATACCACGTGTAGACGCCTTTTCGAGGTGTGACATACCGGGTAATGCATTGATGTGATCCGTATTACTTTAAACCTAGGGCAGTTCTTTTCAAATGCTTATTCTAATGCTTTCTCCAAAACCTTTAAAGATTTTCATGCTTGTTTGAAATCCCCTCTTATATGAACCTTACTTGCTATTTGTTCACCGTCCAAATTCGCAAAGCTTCTTGGCTGGGACCCACAATTGTTGATCTTGAGGGGTGCCTAACACCTTCCCCTTAGGATAATTTCAATCCCTTACCCAATCTATGGTAATGCAAACTAGTTCATGAGTTATCAACTCTAGGTGCCCTAACGCACCATAAAAACCCTTAGGTGGTGACTCTTCCTTAAACCCTTTCTTTTAAGGAGTTGTCCAAAATGTCTTAAACCCGATCTCTCCGTACCTAACCCGTGCGATAGAAAAAAGGGGCGCGACAATTGGTTTGTAGGGTTGTGTCCTCATGAGACTGCGGATTGTCGGCATATCAGCAAGTTGTTACACCAAAGAGAAAGGAGTAAAGCGATAATTGAGCATGCCATATGATGAAAAATGTGCGAAGATGGTCCTATTGGACCAGGGTTAGGCTTTGAAAGATTCAGAATGTATGCTTAAGGCATAGGCAAGTTGTAAGAGTAGTGACTCAGTCACGTGCTTCATAGAGAGCAATGTTCATGTGCTAGAAGAGCGTTGGAGTTGATTGTATTAGGGGCCAGTCAGAGTGGGTGACTCTCAGTAGCGGTCCTAGTGAATTTGAAAGTTAGAGATTGTGGTGTTTAAGGGTTTCAGGAAGCAATTTGATTGAGAATCGAGCTTTTGCAGTATAATCCCTGAGGAGAAGGAAAACAGTTGGAGTGTTTGATGTTATTTATACACGCAAGATAGTGTTGGAGGAGTGAGAGAAATAAACTCCGAATTGTAAAAAGATTTTCAGGAGGTTGTGAGACGGGTTGCGGGATTTTAGGCAACATGGTCTCATGAATCAAGGTCACTCGGGATGAGTGAGGGTTGAGTTGCTATGAGTCGAAAGAAGTTACTATTATCTTGAGGCAATTAAAGATGATTTAAAGAAGAAGGATTGGTTACCCATGATGGAACGGCGTCTGTTCGGCCGTTATCAGTTCCTTCAATGTGATTGAGTATGTGTATGGTTTGTATAGATATTTGCAGGGCTTGTCGGCCGCCGTAATAGATTTCAGTTAGAAGCATTCAAGTGCTATGGCCTGTCAGGTGTAGGCGGATCCCGGAAGGTTATGGTGGTTCAGTCCACTACTTAAAGTTTTGCATGTATTGTGAGGGTGAGAACTCACTTGGGTGTTGCTATGGTTCTCATGATTTGAGGTGGGTAAACGATTTCTATATGTGATGAAGTGTTCACCCTATTAGTGGTTCAGGAGTTATGATGGAATTCCTATGACATCCCTTATCGGCACGTTAGGTGCAGTAAGCAGTATGTAATTGGAAGTAAGAATCGAGATTGCAGTTCGGTGCTGACGAGGATGTCACGAGCTTAGAGGAGCAAGAACAAGGGATTTGAATGTCTAGAATAAGCTGATGTTGTCTTCAGTGTCACATGAGATCGGTGTTTGGTGAAAGAGGCTTTGTATCCTGATTATGGGTCCTTGAATTGTTTTACAGCCTTAGGCTGGTCGGTGGTATGGATGTGCATACTGGCTACCTGTGTGAAAATTCGTGGGAGTGTGACCACGGGAAGATTATGTAAGCGTGACTTGTAGTCACCTGATTGATTGAAGATTTGGACCAAGTATAAGGAAGTGCAATATTGCTTATTTGAGAATATATGCCTTCAAGGCGTTTGGTCCAGTTGGTTGTGGATTGTGGGGTGTTTTTCCCTGCTATGATGGTTGCTCTTGTGTGTTATGAGAAAAAGGTGGGTTATTACGGACCCAGGTAAGGCTATCAGCCTAGTTCAGTGCGAGCAGAATCGGCTTGAAGTGAATCGATGGATTTAAACAAGATTATAGGTTTCATGCGAGTCAGTTATGTTCATTTCAGTATAGTGCTCCTCAAGGAGGGGTGTTGGAATATCAGGCGTTGTCATATCTTCTTCAAATTCATGTGATACTATGATTGTGCGTGCGAGTGTGAAACGACTTGATAAATTCTTATGTGTTGAGATTCCGCGTAGCGATGGGGTTATGTGAGCAGGATGGCTCTTGAGATTCAGATTATGTATCGCACCTCAGTTGTGCTAGAGTTTTGTAGCATATGTCTCTATCAGTCTCCCCAGAATGGTGTTCTCACTTAGCGTGATTGTGGCCAGTATTCAGTAATTAGTAATATTGAGCAATTCAGCTCCAGGTATATAATTCCTTATGTAAATCTTGTGATGGGATCGGGTGGCACGCCGCCACGGGTATGTTATTTGGATCGGGTTGCACGTCGCAATAGTGTGATGTGGAGCAAGGCTCCCATAATTATTTTCTTGTGTTTTACGTTCTATTTCTCTGAGGGAAGTTTATATTTATAAGTGAGTCGAGTAGTCCCTTTCTGATGTCATTTCCTTATGTGTCGTGTTCGAATTGTGGCATATTGGCGCATTGTGGCATCGTGTGAGACTGTTTGTTATGTCTGGGGTGATTGGTTATCTGAGCAGTTCATACTGGGTGAGACGAGATTTATAAATTTGGGATCGGTGTGATAGGATTATGCAATTATATTACAGGGAAATTGCCATTTTTGGTTTGCAGTGAGATGATGATCTAAGTTTAAAGAAGAGATTTCATCGTGTGGTTAACTCTGCAGATGGTTATGAATTTCTACACATCTCCTCCGTTGTGGTGGTATTGTCATCATTATAGCAGGATGTATGTATAGATACGATAAGGTGCATTGGGAGCATCAAATTCGTAGAATATTTGGTTGTTGAGGTTCAGGGAATGTCATGGTGGCTAGATGGCGAATTATGCGGTGCATGGTACTGATTCAGCAAAGGTACGCATTCGTGTTTTGGTGCCCCGTGTGGTAATTGATATGGTGCTCGTACATTAGAAGCAGGCATGACAGAGAATTCCAAGAGTTGGATCTGGGTTCAGAGCTTATTGTGTGAATAAAGGGAATATCTTCAGATTTGATCAAGCTAATGTGCAACGGGGTTGTGGTAGCACGGGCAGGTGCACGAGGTGCTAAACAGTGATTTCACATAACTCCAGAGCAGTTCTTGGCACGTTCGAGGACGAACGTCTGTTTAAGTGGGGGAGAATGTAACGATCCGACCGGTCATTTTGAGCGCTAGCACGTCGTTCACCGGTTGGAAGTCATGAGTAGCTTCATTTCAGGTATTATGAATTGTGCATACGGTCGGAGTTGAAATTCGGGAAGTTCAGAGTTGGATCGAAAGGAAATTTCTCATTTCGGAAGCCTTAAGTTGAAGAAATTGATTAAGATTGGAATTTTGTGTAAACCACCTCGGAATCAGGATCTGAAGGTTCCAGCAGGTTCATATGATGATTTTGGACTTGGGTGTATGTCCGGATCGGGATTTGGATAACCCGCGAGCATTTCGGCGTATAAGGTGGAAGTAAGCATTTTTGAAGGAATTTCCTAAGTTTGGCTTGAAGAGCATTTTAGAGATATTGACGTCAATTTGGGATTCCGAGTCTGGAAATAGCTCCGGATGGTGATAATGGAGTTGGGAGCGTGATCAGAAGTGAATTCGGATGTTCGAAGGTCATTTTAAAGCCATTTGGCTAAAGATAGAGAATTGAAGGTTTTTGAAGAATCTGACCGGAAGTGGAAATTTTGATATCGGAGTCGGAATGTTATTTTTGAAGTTGGAGCAGGTCCGTCATGTCGAATATGAATTGTGTGCAAAATTTGGGGTCAATCGGACGTGATTTGAAAGGTTTCGGCAGCGGATGTGTAAGTTGAAATTTCTTAAGTATTAAAGATTTGGATTGGAGAGCGATTCGTCGCTTCGATGTTGTTTGATGTGATTTGAGGATTCAAACAAGTCCGTGTTATGTCTTGGGACAGGTTGGTGTAATTGGACAGGGTCCCGGGGGCCTCGGGTGGATCCCGGGTGGTTAACGGATCAAAGTTGAAGTTGGAAAAGAGCTGAAGGTTGCTGGTGTCTGGTGTGACCGCACCTGCGAGACTTTGGCCGCAGGTGCGAGGTATGGCTGGTTGGGCTGAGGACCGCAGGTGCGAGGTTATTTTCGCACCCGCGAAGGCGCAGATGCGGACGAAGGGTCGCATGTGCGAGATTTTGCTGGGATGAGTTAGAGCCGCACCTGCGATGGAATTTTCGCAAGTGCGGGTATTGGACCGCAAAATGGCCTGGGCAGAATGTTTTAAATTCGAGATTTGTTGGTCATTTCTTCACTTCTTCTTTGGTTTGGGCGATTTTGGAGGAGCTTCAAGAGAGGATTTTCACCAAGCATCGCTCGGTAAGTAAATTCCTTCCATTTTTGAGTTAAATACAAGGTTGTACATAGATTTGAATATGGAAATTAGTAGGAAATTGGGATGTGGGGGAGAAAACCTAGAAAATTTGGTAAATTGGACTTTAACCACGAATTGAGCATGAACATTTGAGTAAATTGTATATTTGAGCTAGTAAAGCTATGGGTAGAGTTTATCTTCAAGAAATTTCGGAATCAAAGCACGTGGGCCCGAGGGCATTTTGGTCAATTCATTGAGCGGAGTTGGGAAATTATATGATCTGAATTTTTTAGCAAACATTTGGGTATATTCTCACTGGTTTATCATCATTTGGATAGTTTTGGAGCGTTGTGCATCGATTGGAGTCGTCGGGAAGGCTTGGAGGCTGTTTATTGAAATCCCGGAGCGAGGTAAGTCTCCTTTCTAACTTTGTGAGGGGGAATTGTCCCCCTAGGTGAACTAAATAAATATATTTGCGGGGGATACGTACGCACGAGGTGACGGGAGTCCGTGCGTAGGAATCCTCGAGATGGGGTACCATCTCGAGGTCAGATACATTGATGACTCCTTAGAGCCCATCCTCGAGATCAGGTACCATCTCGTGGCTAGATACATTGTGATAACTAAGATCCTTGAAGTTGGGCACCACCCCGAGGTTAGATTGATATTGGTGGCTCCTTAGAGCCCATACCCATAATAACAGAGATCCCCGAGATAGGGTACCATCTCGAGGTTAGATTTATGTGGGGATCTCGAGCATTTGGACAGTGTCATTCATATGACATGATTTGTGAAGTGACCGAGGTGGTCCCACCGGTACACTTCCCAAAACGGTTGTAATGACCTGGTCAACATTAATTGGCCTTTAAAGCAGGCGAACAACCGTTATTTGCTCTATATATGCATTATCCTTCTTCATTTGAAGACTTTGCCTCTTTGAGCAACTATCTTTCTCATAGAGTTTTTCTCTTATCAATTCACCTTAGCTTGAGATTCTTTCTTTGAGTTTCGTCCCCTTTTCCTTACACAAAAGAAGTCATGGCTGCTACACCCAAACCCGCTTACCAAGAAGAGGGAAGTTCAGTCTCTGCTTCTTGTCTGGTCGGTGGCACACCGCTAGCGTATGGCGAGTTAACCTTGAGTTGTTTTGATTTGAAGAAAGACTTTGCACTGAAGAAACCTTTTGACTCCCCGGGCCATCGAGAGCACACTTCGAGGTTCATTCGCTCGATAGAAGAACAACACCTTGAGGCCGTGAGGAGAGACTGTGGTTGGGGGCCGAATGTGATGCTTCAGATACTCTCCCGAGAGGAGAATATCATGACCCACGTAGAGGGGTTCCTGAGTGTATATACGTATCCATTTACACTGGGCCTCCTACATCGCCTCGTACATGAATTCTGCAGAAGATATCGGGTTACTTTGGCTCAAGTTCATCCGTCCTTTTGGAGGATAGTGATGATGATGAGGTTTTTCATTGAAAAGGCAAAGCTCAAGTTCACCCTTAGCCACTTCATTAGGTTATATCGGCCTCTACATTGTCGAGGCCTCATAGCATTACGGCGCTGATCCACTAGACCTTTCATTGCTAGTGAGGACGAGGACCGAAATCGAGGATAGTTAAGTCGGTTCATTCGAGTGAGGACCACCGACATCATTCTTGCCGAGTTCATGCCATTTCCAGAAAAATGGAACTTCCAATGTTAGTAATACGTCGAAACTCGGTGCCTTTGCTTTTGTTGGTTAATAAGAATGTTTCTTTTTCTCCCCTTCAGCAGTTTCATGGATGCCGGCGGAGATCCCCGATCTTGTGGATTGGAGTCGGAAGTTTGCAACTTCCTAGTCATACGACGAGTGCACATCGCGCGATCTGTCAAAGGGCATATGAGAATTAAAACACCATGGTACGTGTTGTGTGGTTTACTTTGAGGAAAGGTACTTTCCTTTATGCATATTAATTTTTCCATCGCAGGCATTGGAGGATTCTCCGCGATGAGTCGTGCTCCTTCGAGGAGAGGAAAGGGCCATTGGCTTTGAAGCAGAGGGCAGATAATAAGCGAAAGAGATCCTTGATGGGCAAGGACATTATTCATGAGGCGGTGCCAACCCTGGGGCACAAGGAAGATGCCGCCGCTGAAGAGGACCTCATACACGTTGGCCGTTCCGTGGACATCAGTACTCCTGGGGAGGATGGTACAACATCGATAGCTCGATTCATGGATGCTTCCAAGGTTGCCGAACCTGTCATGCCTGAAGCCTCTGACCTCGAGGGAAAGGCTCCGTGAGGGGGAAGAGCAAGAGTCCGTCACCAACAGCTTTTTCCCCCGTCGAAGGTACTTCGAGAGACGTTCGGGGCCAGGGGCTGTCTAAAACAAGTGAGGTTTTGAGTGATCATTTTTCCATTGAGAGTGTCTCAACTAGGGTCGATGGGGCCAGGCCAGTAGATGCTCGTTCGCCCTATGAAGAGGCATAACGGCTCTGCTTTGTGGTGAGTTTTTGGTGATTCTTTGATCTCTCAGCTTCGTATTTTCATTTTCTAACTGAAGCTTGCCTTTCATAGTCCTTTGCCAAGCTCAAATCCAAGTTGCGGAAAGCCTTGGATGGGGAGAAATCCCTTAGTCTTCTTTGTGATAAGCGAGCAAAGGAATTGATACACCTTCGGTACGAGGTGAGTCGAAGCCATGACAACGAAGGCCATCTCGAGGGACAGGTAACCTTTGTTTCGATGATATGTATGTTTATTCTCCTATCTTCGGAGATTAACATTCTGGTATTTCAGTTGCAGAGAAAGACAGAGGACCTGGAACACCTTTGGGGCAAAGTTAGTCAGGCCGAGCATGAGTGCAATGGGATAAGGGGTCAGATAGACGCCCATGTTGCAGCCAAAAAGAACGTTTTATCCATGGCTTCTGCCCTCGAAGTGCACCTCCGGAACGCTCGTGAAGACAGCTCGGTGCAAGCGAGCAAGATCGGAAGGCTCGGGGCCAAACTTTTTGCAAATGAAAGCCGAAGTTGTTGATACCCGTGTCGAACCTGAAGAAACTCAAGCAAAGACCGACAAGAAAGTGGTTGTTTATTTAAAAGATATTGTCGATGCTCGGGCTGAGCTGAGAGGAGACTTCGATAGAGACAGGAGAACCAAAGAATATGCCTGGTGTAGATATCGGAGGGAAAACCTTAAAGAGATACATGCTAGGGGCTTCGATCTCTCAGATGAGATAAAGTAAACTAAGGAATATAAGATCGACACCAAGTTTTTCCTTTCTCCTAGTGCCAATGCTGATATTTGATGGCCTTCGAGGGAGCTGGTCCCGAGAATAGATTAGGTTTTCCTTTGCATAAGGATCCCTATGGGAGTATTGTAAATGTGTATTCGTAATACATAAAAAATATTCTTATTCTTTCAATTTTCTCGTATCTATTATATTTTTGTCTTGAATTTCAATTGTCGATAGTTGGTATGACGAATTTGACTTCAGAGTGAGAAAACCCTTAGGTTTACAGATGGCCCTAAGGCTTGTTAGGCTGGCCTGTAGGCTCTCATGCCTTCGCCCTTAGGCGTTTTTAGATTGGCCCATAGGCTTTTATCTATTGGCCTTAGGCGCTTTTTAGTTAACCATTTAGGGTTTAGTCCTCCAGTCGGGTTTCGACTCGAGCTCATCGACCCTTAGGTTTTTGAATTAGCCCTGAGGCTCTTTAAGATGGCCCGTGGGCCCATGCGCGTTTGCCCTTAGGCATTTTTAGGTTTGGCCCGTAGGCTCTTACGCGTAGGGTCGATAAGTCCTATGGATATACTCTCCCTTTAAAAATTTTGCGCTCGTGTGACTCTTCGACGGCTCTATAAGAACCTCGATTGTGAGTCGTTATGTGATGATAAATGAGCACCTCAGAAGGTTTTTCCCTATGGCTGAATTGTCTCGAAGCCTTTTCATTGTTAGGAGCTGACATGAACATGATCGAAGATCTTTTTGCTTACGCCGAGGGTAGCCTGATTTAATCGGTTATTTTCGAAGTAACTTTGAAGGTTTGTATTTTGTGGCGATGAGCGTGCGTCCTCGAGTCGCGCTAATTTAGCCGTAGCCTTATGACCGTAGTCATTGCGTGTGGCCGTAGCCTTATGACCGTGGTCATTGTCTTTGGCCGTAGCCTTTTGACCTTTTAGTCCTTGAGTGAGGTATCCTCGGCATCTATATCGATGGTATGCCTTTTTAGGGATCTTACAAGTTCAAGTATATAGCCTTGGATTTAAAATCGGGATTGTGCCTTTTGCAAGGTCATACAATTTAGGCATACCTTACTTGAGGTTTTACAGTTTTTATCATGCCCGTAGGACTTACAAATTTGATCATGCCCGTAGGACTTACAAATTTGATCATGCCCGTAGGACTAATAGATTTGATGTCACCACATTGAGGGCTTTCGGGCCCGAGGCTGCCCATTCGGGGTCTTACAACCTCAAGCTTTGATAGCTTGATGGGGTGATAGTCGACAACAGCCCCCGAGACGTCGAAACCCTTTGGCCCTGGAGCCGTTTCCTGTGATAATAGCAACTTCTTTGTGTCGCAAAGTATTTCGATGGTAAAAGATACTCCTTTGATTACTTGATACAAGCATACATATTTTTGCGGTCGAGGGTTTGATTATTCTATGCGGACACGGTTTGTTTGACCGTTTGGCCTGATACATCATTTTCCTATTGAAACCCTCTTTGGTTAATCTTGGTTTCTCCGAGGGGGTGACCTCCCGGGGGTATGCCCCCCAGTGTTCGAGGTTGATTGGAGAGAAGCCTTGAATACTTGTTTAATTTCCTCTTAGGTAGCATATGGATGTTGCCTCGTTAAAAACCTTGCCGGTAAAACCCTTTCTGGGATAAAATCTGATCGAAGGAAAAGAGTGCAGCGCATGCTTTAAAACCTAAGGCCTTCGTGATGGGAGGTGCTTCAATTCCTTTTATCGGACACCTGCATATAGGTCAGTGTAAGATGAAAATAGAAAGGAGACAGTTATACCTTAGCAACGATTGCGTTCGAGCCTCGATGCGCTAAAACTACTTGTTCTAAGGACGCGGTACGGTCCTTTACTCATTAACTCGGGTGCAGCCGTGGATGTAGCTTTGTGACTGCTACTTAGTTGTGTGTTTATCATTTGGCTCATTTTATGTAGAATGTGTCGACGTCGGTACAACATCGTGTACCGCGAACATCTTCCTTGATGCATGTTGCTCCCCGTATACTATTTTTATTCCCTCCTTCGTTGTAAATTTTATCATTTGATGGAGGGTCGACGGTACTGCTCTCATGCAGTGTATCCAAGGCCTCCCAAGCAAGGCATTATACCTCATGTCTCCGTCGATGACGTGAAACTTGGTATTTTGGGTTGTGCCAGCCATGCTGACCGGGAGGGTGATCTCCCCTTTCGTTATCTCGCTCGCCATGTTGAATCCATTGAGGACTCGAGAGGCGGGCACGATCTGGTCAAGCAGTCCGAGCTACTCCACCACCCTCGACCTGATGATATTGGCCGAGCTACCTAGATCCACAAGCACACGTTTAATTTGAAACGTATTCACAAGGAAAGAGATTACCAATGCGTCGTTGTGAGGCTGAGATAGGGTCCCGATGTCCTTGTCGCTGAATGTGAGAGTGTCCTCGGGTATGTAACCTTGAGTTCGCTTCTCCCTGGTGATGGATATTTTTGTTCGTTTAACAATGGATTCCTGTGGGATGTCGATTCCTCCCATGATCATGTGAATGACATGTTGTGGCTCTTCCGTTTCATTTTTCATGTTCACCTCTCTTTCCCGAAATTGATTTTTGGCTCGGTCACTGAGGAACTCTCGAAGATTCCCTTTGTTGATTAGTCGGGCTACTTTCTTCCTGAAAATGCCTGCAATCTTCAGTCCTATGACCGTGTGTGCCGTAAAATTCGCACACCAAGTTATGGTTCCTTTGCGATGGATCTGATAATATGGGTTTTGGCCACCTGGTGTCTTTGAATTTACCTATGGATGACACGATGTCTGAAATATCGATATTGAAGTTGTACTCCGATAGCCGAGGTGCCTCCACCGGTCCTTTGTGTATGTCGAAATCGACTTTGCTCACGAGTCCCCGAGGATCTGACCTCGATCTGCCATGCGGTCATTCCAAGGTATGTTGCGCCTTGAGGCGTTTCTTCGATCTTCACTGTATGGTTGATACCTTTCCTTGTTTGGCCTTGGTTCCTTTGCCAGGAGCCTTCTAGGATATACCAATCCCGAGGGGGCTCCTAGTTGGTCGTCTTCGACCGTAATCTTTGACTGGTATCGCTTGTGGACATCTGCCCAAGTGACGGCGGGGTATTCTACCAAGTTCTGCTTCATTTTCTTTGAAGCTATCAAACTTCATTCATTAATGTATTGGGTGAAGGCCTGCACTGCCCAGTCATCGGAGATCGGTGTCTTTTCCATTCGCTCCATTTGAAAGCGAGATACAAATTCCCTTAGCATCTCGTTTTCTCTCTGCTTGATTTTGAAGACATTGGATTTCCTTGTTGCAACCTTGATGGCGCCAGCATGTACCTTTATAAAAGAATCTGCCAGCATGGCAAATGAATCTATTGAATTCGGGGTTAGGTTTTGATACCACATCATGGCCCCCTTTGATAATGTTCCTCCAAACCTTTTCAATAGGACGGATTCAATCTCGTCCTCCTTCAAGTCGTTCCCCTTTACAGAACAAGTGTAGGCAGTGATGTGCTCGTTGGGGTCTGAGTTCCCGTTGTATTTCGGGATATCGTGCATTCTGAACTTCTTCGGGATGGGCTTCGGAGCCGCACTTGATGGGAATGGCCTTCGCATGAACTTCTTCGAATCTACACCCTTCAGAATGTAGGTCTCCGCCTTTTTGTCGTTGGCTTCTATTTTCTTTTCTCCTGATTAAATTCTCTTCGTGAGGTCTTCGAGCATTTTCATAATAGCGGGGTCGGCTGCTGACCCGTTGTTGCTCGACCTCTCTGGTGCTTGTTCGACTCGAGGAGCCGTTTCCGGTGCTGCTGTACTTGGAGTTTTTTGGTGGCTTTGCAGCAGCGCAATTGCCAACTGTTGTGCCTGCAACATTTCAAAAATAACGTGAAGGCTAACCTCTCTTTCCTCTTGAGACGGAGTTTTCTAAGCTTCTTGTTGGCCTTCTCGGCATATATCCCCGTCAGTGTGGGAGCTAATATTGACGTGTTGGGCATTGCACGAGCCCACATCCACTGGGATTGGGTCCGATGCGTCCTCAGGGTTTCGCGGTGGTACACCGGCGCCTGGAACAAATACACTATTCTCTCCATGGTCTACAACACCATTATTTTCGTGTGAATTTACTGAGTTAGACATTTTGACCTGAAATCAAAGATCCTTGGACAAGAAAAAGTGTGAAGAATAACTTGCGTTTTTTCAGTGAACCAGCACTAAAACAATCACTATTATTTTTAGCCCCATGGTGGGCGCCAAGCTGCTTACCTTGAAAATGATAATCACAATTAAATTTGATTTGTGGTTCTAAAAATACGTGATTTATTTTAGTACCAGTGGTTTAGGCAATAGATGCTAAGTGTGAGTTAAAGAAACAAGGTAGAAATGATAAAGGATTGAAATAGGCAAACCACACTGCCCAGAATAAGGGGGTTTGAGTCGGCCGAGATTGGTCCTCGAGGTCGAGGCTCGATGCTTAACAGTGAAGGCAGCTATTTATTATCTATGGTGAGTACTAAATGAAGAACAATCAATAGAAAACAAGAGATATAAGCAGTAAATCAAAGAGATTAATAGTAAAGAATATTTTTGTTAGAGAGCAGAGAATGTTCTTGTTCCTTGTATTGAATATCATGTGTGCAAAAAATGATAAGGATCCCCTTCATATAGGAGGGGGAATCCCAACATAGTACATGAGCATTTATTTCAAAGATATGCAGCTGGTACAACTATTTAATGTCACGATACGGACTTGTACTATTCTTGCAGACCTGGTCAACTTTAAACACGTGCCTTTCGAGAGTTTCCCACTTGTCCACGACTGATGCCGATTTTCGCTGCCCCGAGATCGAGCATAGGGGACCTTCGGGGTCGAATCCTTGAGCTATTCCTCGAGCCTTCTGAAGACGGATGGTGGAAAGCCATAACAACCGGAAAATTGGCCTCTCTGATTTTAACCGTATACATTCTTCTAGTTTTTTATTGCAAGTATTGTTTTGTTATTCTTACCATGCTTAGATTTATATTTATATTGTTCTCTGTTAGTTTCACATTCATACTTGTACAAGTTATTAATTCTAGTAGGTGCCTTGATTGTCCCTCGTCACTACTCCACCGAGGTTAGTCTTGATACTTACTAGGTACCATCGTGGTGTATTCATGCTATGCTTTCTGCATATTTTGTGCAGATCTAGGTAATTTGGAGTTTGTTGATCATTAGCTAGTTGATCGGGCATTTCTATGGAGACTTTAAGGTATACCTACTGTCGCGTTCGCAGGCCTCAGAGTCACTTTCTGAAATTTTACTTTGTACTATTTATTTTTATTCTGGAACAGTTGTACTTAGAGATTTTCTGGTAAACTCAGTAGAGCTTATGACTTGTACTACCGGTTTTGGGATATTATGTAATTACCTTGGATTGTTGATTTATTACAGAAATTTATGTTTCATGCTTAATACTTAATTGGTTAATATCGGTTGTTAATTCGGTAAGTATTAGGCTTACCTAGTCTTAGATACCATATGCCATCACGATTCAAAAGGAGCTATTTTGGGTCGTGACATATCCACATTTTACAATTCAAAATCACAACCTTTCCTTCTACCGCCACGTGCGCCCTACTACATTAAGATATTTTTTGAAAATATTCAAGTAATTCCTTTACTAGCAACACACATAAATCCCACCTTATCTCGCCGCATGCATATTAACCCCTATCCTAATACCACCGCATGTTCATCAATATCACAACACAATAACAACTCGCACCACAAGTGCTTATATGTCACTATTTGCCAAAATCAATAATACAGAAGTTACCACAACATATAGCCCGTGACTCAACCACAATACGAACAAGAATCCCAATAATAACAAAATGAGCGAGAATTACTCAACAAGGGAGATATCTCAATAATCAATAACTTCAAATAAGAACTAACCCGACAAATACGAAGTAACATGACAATAAGAGAGATAACAAAGGCAATTAAGGCATATCAAAGCATGTTTGACAATAAAGGATAGAGCATGTGATAGCAACATCAAGTAAAGCATATAAGAGCAATTTAATAATGGAAGATCTAACATGATATTTCAATTTCTAATTAAATTCTTGAAAGAGTCTAAGACCCCATTTGTTTGCACTTAATGGTGGTCTGAATCTTAATCATTCAGATCTCAGATATTAAGTGCGTTTATTTTTAAACTCTAAATCTTAATCATTAAGTGTGTTTATTTTTTTACTTTACAATCACTTAATGGGTCAGAATAGGTCTGTATGATTAAGATCTATAACAAAGACTTAATTTCATTAAGATGCTATCATCCACATTCATTATTAATTGTCACTGACGCCTACCATTATCAACTATCATCATGCCACCCACCACCACCATACTCAATAATAGCTTTGCAACCATTATCGACAACCACCCCCCACCATCCCCACTACCCCACCATCATCATTCTCAACCACAACCACAAACTCATCCACCTCAACTACCACAACTAACCACCTATCACCATCAAAAACAATAGCCGGTACCGCCCACCATTATAAACTGCCTCCACCTTCCTCAATCGCCACCACCATCAACCATTATTAATTATTAAAGCACACCACCATCATCCTATACCATAATCGCTATCACTAACAATCACCACTATCTACTACTCAGAACCATCATCATCAACAAAATCACCATCAACCACAATACGCCATTCACAAGCACTACCGTTAGCCATCACCAACAGTAATTACCATATTATATATATATATATATATATATATATATATATATATATATATACCCCATGTTTTTGTACATGGAAGTACGCCATAAGTAAGTAGATATAAGCTCGGAAATGAGATGTTACATTCCGCATTTTTGTACGTTAAGGTTTCGTCGTAAGTTAATCTGTTATGACCTACGGTATTATATTACGATGATGTAACACCTCGCAGTATTATATTACGATGGTGTTATGCCGCGCATTATTATATTACGATTATGTTATGCCTCGCATTATTATATTACATTGATGTTACGCTCCGCAGTATTATATTACGACGATGTAGTGTCGTACGTTGGATTTGTCGTAAGATAATTGACATCCGTTCAAGGACAAGATTATTCGTAGATTATAAGTATTATGCTATTTCAAACAAATGATAAATAAATTCGTGAAGGTGAGAGGGTAAGCGAATCGAAGAAAATGAGTTTCGCCGAAGTTTGACAATTTGGGATGAAATACGGTCTGAGCTATAATACCCGATATTTATGGACTAGTACCATATAAGGTACCAAATGACCATAATAGTAAGGTGTACAAAGTGTGTGAAAAGTGAGTAGCATTTTAAGTAATTGAGGTAATTTCCAATTATGTGAATAATTGAGTAATTATTGGATAGTGAGAGATTAACAAATTAGTTAAGGAATTAAGTGGATAATATTGGATAAGGACTAACCCTTTAACGTGGCATCCCACAAAGTCACAACATATGACTCTTAAGTCACTCCTCAAGGTGGAATTTTAAGATATTTGGGTGGCCAACTAAGCCACAAAGTAGGGCCCACTCCCAAAGGTTAAGAAAACCTTTCTAATTCATTTTTTGAATCTCTGCAATGACAAGGAAGCTTCAGCAACTCATTCAAAATGTTATCAACATGACTTTGCTACCAAAAATCATATGAGACTATGTAATGTTATAGCAACGGGATATTGCGATTCTAAGGGAGTACGTCGCAATCTTTCTCAAAGAATATCATACGGATTTTCCCCAACTTCGATATGCCGTTACATGTTTTGTCTCAATCAACGTGTGTTAGAGGGATTTTCAAGAGAATCGGTTCAGCTATGTTAAGGCAATCTCTTCTTTCCTTTTGTCATGATCTATACGGCACAAACGAAACGAGCAAATGCACAACTTTCATAAATGACTCTATTCATAGAAGTATTTTTTTTTTGACAAAATTTTTAACTTTTATTCCATCAAAACTGTCATTACATATCCAGATTAACGCTGACCGTTAATCTCTCAATTCGATTACAAGTATAACTATACTAAGTAAGTAATACTGACAATTCTATGTTAAGGCATTCTATTTACATAGTCTAATCCTAGCTTCCATTTGCTTTTCTTCCTTCCTTGAATGTGTATATGCATTGCAATCTCTTTACAAGTTTCATCAATGTTATACCTCTCTTTTTTGAATCTCATCGAATTTCTTTCATGCCATATACAATACACGACCATTGCAAAGCTGATGTGCTCATTTCTGATATACAGTCATTCTTCTTAGCCATGTTGTTCATCCATGTCAGTTCTTTTTCCCAGTCTCCTATCTTTCTTACATGACCCAGCCAAATCAGTATCCTTTCCCATAATTTCCTTGTACTCTGGCAACCAAAATACAAATGGTTAAAGGTCTCCTCTGCTCGTCCACAAAAATTACAGTCTACCTGCGCTTGGATGCCAAATTTTGCAAGCCTATCTACAGTTGATATTATTTGATTAATAGTCAACCATAAATGAAACTTGAATCTTGGATGAATCTGAGAGTGCATGTGGATACTTTTCCATTGAACTCTACTGAATTGAGGTTGCAGCTGCACATATGCCTTTTGTATTTGGAATTGGACCTGCTTCTCAAACTTTTCCAGCATCGTTGCAATGTCACTTTGATCAGTCCTCATCTTCAGTAGTTCCTCTTTTGCTTCAATGATCTTCTTCACTACCCATGCTGCAACTTTGGGTGTTTGTACATCTTCAATCTTCCTGTTCTTTATATAATAAGTATGTGCCCATCGAATCCATAATGTATCCTTCTTTTTTGTCAATGCCACAGGTGTTTCATCACTGCTGCCTTGTTCCAAGTCTTCATATTGATCATATTCAGTCCACCTGTCACCTTTGGTTGACATATTTTGTCCCATGTTATTAGAGCTTTCCTTGAAAATTCATTTGATCCAGTCCACAAGAATGTCCGGCAAATAGTCTCTATCATCTTCATGATCTTCTTTGGTATTAAAAAAATTTGAGCCCAGTATGTTTGTACACCAAATAAGACTGACTTGATTAGTTGCACTCTTCCTGAGTAGGAAGGCATTCTTGTTGACCAGCATCTAACTCTATCTGTAATCTTCTCGACTAAGGGCATGCATTGATGAATATTTAGCTTCCTTGCAGCCAGTGGAACTCCCAGATATTTAAAGGGTATACTGCCCTTTTCATATCCAGTAATTCTTATCATTTCTTCTTCAAGTTGCTTTGTTACTCCAGCAATG
The DNA here is from genome assembly GCA_005239495.1 of Nicotiana undulata. Classification (NCBI taxonomy): domain Eukaryota; kingdom Viridiplantae; phylum Streptophyta; class Magnoliopsida; order Solanales; family Solanaceae; genus Nicotiana; species Nicotiana undulata. Next base: position 101,875 of record ML271961.1, on the reverse strand, counting down.
TATATTGAACTTTTTTCTGCACTTGCTTGTAGTCCAGACGCTTTTGAAAATTTACTGAAGGTGTGCTGTAATGCACTTATTGATTGTTTATCACCCCTGCGAAACATTAATAAATCGTCAGCAAAACATATGTGTGTCCAGTTTCTTGCATTTTGGATGAAACTTGAACTCTTTTTGCACATTCAGTGTAGTCATCTCCCTTTGCAAATACTCCATAGCAATCACAAATAGGTAGGGAGACATTGGATCTCCCTGCCTAATACCTCTCTTAGCAGGGAAAGGTTTTGTGAGTCCTCCATTAAGTGTTAAATAATAGGACACTGTTGTTACACACCATTATCCAACCTACAAACTTCTGAGGGAATCCAAGATCTGTGAGCATGTATCTTAAGAATTTCCAATCCAGAGAATCATATGCTTTCTTTAAATCTACTTTAAGAGTACATCTTTGTGAAACTCCCTTCCTGTTATAGCCATTAAACAGTTCATGGCTAAACAAGATATTATCCACAATGCTCCTCCCATCAATGAATGCAGATTGTGTTCTTCCAATTATGTTGTCTATCACCTTCTTGATCCTCTTTGTCAGTATTTTTGAAATAATCTTGTACACTGTAGAACAACAAGCTATGGGTCTATAATCTTTCATAGTAGTAGGTGCTTGTCCTTTGGGAATCAAAGTTATAGCTGTGCAGTTCCAAGCTTTATTCATCTTGCTCGTCTTGAAAAAGTACCCCACTGCTTCATATACCTATTGTCTAACTTCATTCCAATGCATTTTAAAAAACTCCACAGGGAAACCATCAACTCCTGGTGCTTTATCATTTGGCATGTCCTTTACTGCTTCATCAATTTCTTTGTAAGTTATTTCCTGCACCAGTTCTAATTGATGCTGCATTGATAAGCATACTCCTTCTTTAATGACCTTTGTATTTGTACATGGTTTAACCCCAGTATCAGTCCCCATCAGCTGCTTAAAAAATGTAACAAATTCTTTTTCTACTTCCTTAGGATCTGAAACTTTAATTCCTCCTACATTTTGTACCGAAGATATTGAGTTCCTACTTGTTCTCATCTTCAGTTGAGCATAGAAGTATTTGGAGTTTGAATCTCCATAGTCAATCCAATTCACTCTTGACTTCTGCCTCAGTATTCTTTCTTCAATTATGCTCCATTTCTCTAGGTCCTGTAATGATTGCTTTTCTTGCTCAATCATCACTTGGTTTAAGGGACTGATATTCAAGTTGTTCTATACATACTCTACCTATTGTCTAATTTGATTCAATCTTCTCTCATAGCTTGCCATCTCCTTATTCAATCCCTTGGTCACCATTTTCAATTTCTGGAGCTTCTTCCATATACTATACACAGGGTCACCTTCTGTCTTCTGCTTCCATATCTCTTCTACCATAGGTTTGAACTCTTTGTGTTCCATTGTTACCATATATATCTTAAATGGTTTTTTGTACAAGTTCTTTCTCCTCCATATTTGGATCACTATAGGAGAGTGATCTGAAACCCCAGGTTCCAAGCAAACAGCTTCCACATGCCCATAGTCTCTGATCCAGTCTAAGTTACACAAGGCCCAGTCAATTCTACTATAGACTCTATCAGTTACTTGTTGTTTATTGCACCACGTATAGAAACACCCTGTTGTCTTCAATGGTGTCAATTGTAAAGCATCTATACACTCTTTGAAGTCCTTTATTTCATTCAAAGTAACTGGCTGCCCGAATCTATCATCAGTGCTCAAAATACTATTGAAATCACCACTTATGATCCACGGAACTTGTGTCTTCCTACCCATTCTCTGTAATTCATCCCATAAGCTTGTTCTCTCTTGTATCTTGTTTCTAGCATACACAACTGTCAGTAGGATCTAATTCCCTGTCACTGTATCCCTCACTTCACAATGGATATATTGCTCATGCACTTGAACCACTTTTACTGTTAAATTGGTCTTCCACATCAACAATATTCTACCATTCTCAGCATTGTCATAATTGCAGCAGTATCCCCAATCCTTTGCCACTCTATACAGAATTATTTTTGCTTTCTTTTCTTTAACTCTGGTTTCCAGACATCCAAAGATATCCACCTTATTCTTCTGCAAAAAGATTTTAAATTCTTTTTGCTTATAGGGCTTGTTTAGCCCCCTTATATTCCATGTGTTAATGATCATGGTGGATAATGTATAGGTTCCTGTTCCATTTCCCCTTCCTTTGCTTCTGCTTGTCCCACCTCATTCAGCATTGTGAATCTATTTGAACTTGTACTTCTGCCTTGCTTATTTAGGGAGACATTTTGTTCTTCATTATCCCCTGCATTCAATATCATCTTCCCTTTTTTAATTGTGTCATTTTCATTTGTCACCTTGTCAACTTCTTTGAGATTCTGCATTTCATTCTTCTCTTCCTTTTCCTGATGTTCTTTTGGTTTCCACTCTTGTATAATCCTCTTTCTTCTGCCTCTATTTCTCCTCTTAGGAATTTGAAATTCTCCATTCTCCTCATTTTTACTCAACTTCCAGCAGTCCATAATTTCATGTCCAAAATGTAAACATTCTGCACAAAACTTTGGTTTCCATTCATACACAATTTCCTGTTGCTTCACACTCGTAGGAGTTATGATTTCCACAGTTTCCACCAAAGGTTTAGTGATGTCCACTTTCACTAAAACTCTAGCATATGATATTTTCCCTAAATCAGCTGTATACCTATCAATATACATTGGCATTCCTACAGCACTAGCCACCTTGCTCAATGCCTATGCAGTCCAATACCCAACTGATAGGCTAGGCAACTGATAGTTGTGATGCACTTAGGATCAAAGTGAAAGTCCCTTTCCCAGTTCTGCAATATCAGAGGCTTATTGTGATAAGTATACGGTCCTGCTTCCTTATCATCCCTCTTGAAAATCTGAACACATAATATCCTTCATGATGGTATAACACTTGGGGTTTTTCCACAAAATCCCAAACTGATTCAATGTAATTCACCATAGATTTCTCGTATGGTGTATCCCCCAGAACATACCCAATCAATGCATTATCCCAATAATCTTTTAATTCATTAACATCTTCTTCCTCAATTTGAATTATCACTTTACCTTCTCTATGGCTTGGTGGTACATAATCCAGCTTCATTCCCATCTGAGAGCTCTTATTCAGTATTCGCACTTCCCTTGCATGTACTGTGTCATCCCCTTCCAACTCTACATGTCTCAGATCTGGGTTTGAATTTTTCTTTGATGACCCAGCTTCAGAGAATTGTAGTCGCTTTGGACTTGTTGGTAGCTGCTCCTTACTTTTCTGAGAATCGATTTCCTTGTTAACACTGTTACTGTTCCATTGATTACTGTTCATCACTTCCTCTTCCACTGGCTTACTTTCATCAATCGGTTGAAATCCAGATGGTAAAAAGCTTCCAAATGTTAATGGAGTAAGTGTCTGGGTTCCAGAGGGTACCGGCGTCTTCACTTCGGCCACCGTCGTTGCTTGTTTTCGCTTCCTTGCCATCAGTGGTGCACGTTAGCCTTCCTTGGCTTATCGTGCGCCGAGAGCATCTGTCTCTTTTTTGATATATTCATAGAAGTATTAGAGGTGCCTATGTTCTTGAATTCCCATATGTATTATTTTTCTATCGTCTCTTCATAGGTCTCAAAAATACGTAAATTGATAAAGTTTACTTCATGATATACTTCAAAGGCATAATGGTCTTATGACATTACGAGAAATTTTATTAACGTACTTCTAATGCATTGCATTCATTTATACATATACATTGACCCATGACCGTATGGTGTTATATACACGTATATAAGTATATTATATGTATATGGAATATGGGAAAAGGTTATGGCGTTATATATGCACCACCACCTGATCAACTGGTATACGTTGACGATTTCACCCACAATGGCCAAGATGATATGATGGGATGCCCTCAGAGGCTTGATGATGTTATGAACACATGTACGTATGCACAACATGACATTCATACACATATGCATGACACTATAAGTATTTCATGATTTACAGAGTTATCTAGACTTACAGGTTGGGTCATTTACTCTATATTTCTTCCATGTCTTTTATGTACTTATTTATGTGCCTTACATACTTAGTACATTATTCGTACTGACGTCCCTTTTACCTGGGGACGCTGCGTTTCATGCCCGCAGGTCCCGATAGACAGGTCGAGAGTTCTCTAAGTATGCTATCAACTCAGATGAAGATGTTGGTGCGCTTCATTTGCTCCGGAGTTGCTTGTTTGGCCAGTATGATTTAGACGTGTATTGTTTGATATGGTGGGGCCCTATCTTGATCTTTATGTTATGTGTGTACTCTTAGAGGCTTGTAGACAGATGTCATGTATACGAATGCTTGTATGGCCTTGCCGGCCTATGTTATGAATTTACAAATGATCATGTTGGCCTTATAGGCCCGTATATCACATGTATAAGTTTTTATATCAGGTTGGGTCGTCCTATATTGAGTATTCCCCTATGTTTATTCTGGTTAGACCATGACAGCCTATTAGGCCCATTTGCCAATGAAAGTACAATAATAAAAAATATGTTATATAGGTACTCGATTAAGTAAGATACCGGGTGCTCTTTGCGGCCATAGGTTTGGGTTTATTAATTTTCAAATAAAGATAAACTTTATACATTCAGATGTTAAAAAATAAACAATCTCAATTATTTTGTATCCAAATCTTGATACACATCTTAATATTCAGATATGTATTCAGATTTAAATGTTTTAATTTTAATGCATATATTGATATTCAGATGTGTATTCAGATTCAGACGTCTTAATCTTAAAAAACAAATGAGGCCAAAGAGTCTAAAACGATCATAATACCACATATAAGCCCATTTACACACGTGTCACCTCATGTATACGTCTTTCACATAATCCAAATAACACAAATCAACGCAAGTCCTAAGGGGTAGTTTCCCCCGCACAAAGTTAGGCACGATACTTTGTCACGATCCAAATTCCCCTCCGTTGGGTATCATAATGGAACCTAGTCTTAGGGACTAGGTAAGCCTAACAATATACTGGATATGAATAATTAAATAGCGTCTAACAACTCTAGAAATAGAATTCTCTATAAACTTACAACTCCTAAAACCAGTAGTATAAGTCATAAGCCTTTCTAGGAGTAGTTATACATAATAAATACATCACTGTTCCAGAAATGAATGAAACAATGGAAATAAATACAACAGAAAGTTACTTCAGAGCCTGCGAACGTCCAGCAGGTACACCTTGAAGTCTCCAGCCACACCGAGCATAACTATCAAAACCGACCAGGTCCGAAGTACCTGGTTCTGCACAAATAGATGTGCAGAAGTGTAGTATGAGTACACCACGGTGGTACTCGGTAAGTATCAAGCCTAACCTCGGTAGAGTAGTGATGAGGCCAGGTCGAGACACTACCGAATATATATAACATGCATGATATGACTCAAGTCTAACAAGAAAGGACTATCAAAGTAATACCGATAGCAGAAGGATATCAAGTTTCAAACAATAGTAACGATAAGAGGAAAACACGAGTGGCAGCAAGAATCAACCAAGTAATTAATCAACAACATAGTTTGGGTCGGGATGAAGCATAAATGAGTTCAAGTAAAGAAAGCAACATTAACTCAACCGATCGAATCATTTTTTATATTCCATTTCAACAATCTCAATCCTCGTAATCTCCTAACATAGTCATAACTTCTAAACCTTTAACACACATGGCCCCTGGTGCCCACACATTTCCTTTTCACTTTGCACGACATATTCCACGTGCTAATCAGTACATCATATTTGTTCCACATACTAATTAAGGTGTTCAAGAGATTCTATTCATATATCGTAAGGTAATAATATAGTTTCTAGACAAAGTAACGAAATCAGTGAGAAAGATGGGTTTATTTTAGAAATCATTTGAGTGAAGAAAATAACATTTCCAAATAAAATACGACACCGGATAAGCTATTGAATTCAATGCAGAGTTTATTAGGTTAAAAACGTAATAACAATTCCTTTGTAAGTAAAGTAAAACCCGAGACAGGTTGAGAAAATTAAGTTGAGAAAGCAGTTGAAATAAGATATGATAAACTGCGGGTTCTAACTTAAAGTCACACAAGGTAGCATGATATTAGTTCTCTCATTTTTTAAAAACTATCTTACTAACGACTCGGCAGGGCAGGGATCCTAAAGGGCGTGGACTCAAAGAAGTTCATGCCAAGGCCCTTCCCCTCAAGAGCGGCTCCAAATCCCATCCCAAAGAAATTCATAATGCCTGACCTAGCAAAGTACAACGGGACCTCGGATCCCAATGAACACATCACCGCCTATACTTGTGCCGTGAAGGGGAATGACTTGATAGAGGACGAGATCGAATATGTCTTGTTAAAAAATGTCAGAGAAAAACTGTCAAAGTTAGCCATGATGTGGTATCACAACCACGCCCCCAATTCGATAGATTCGTTCGACATGTTGGCGGACTCTTTCATAAAGGAACATGCCAGGGCTGTTAAAGTTGCAACCAGAAAATCAGACGTCTTCAAAATAAGATAGAGGGAAAGCGAGATGCTGCGGGAGTTCGTGTCTCGCTTCCAGATGGAACGGATGGAGTTGCCTCCAGTATCCGTTGATTGAGCGGTGCAGGCCTTCACTCAAAGCCTGAACGAACAAAGCTCAATAGCTTTGAAGCAGCTGAAACAAAACCTGATCGAATACCCCGCCGTCACCTAGGAGGATGTACACAACTGGTACCAGTCAAAGATCAGGGAGGAGGAAGACCAATTAGGAGCCCCCTCGGGATCAGTATACCCAGCCGGCTCCTGACAAAATAACCAAGACCGAACAAAGAAAGGTACTAGCCGTATGTGCAAGATCGGAGACATGCCCCCAAGCAAAATATACCTCGCAACGATCGGAGGACAGATCGAGGGTAAAACCCTCGGGGACTAGTAGGCCAAGTCAGTTATGATCGGTCCCCGGTACCAGCAGAAGCACCTCGGCTATCAGAATACAACTTTAATGTCGACGCTTCAGATATCGTATCGGCCATAGGTAAAATCAAAAACACCAGGTGGCTGAAGCCCGTATTATCAGATCCGTCACAAAGAAATCACAACCTAATGTGCGAGTTCCACAACACACACGACCACAGAATCGAGGATTGCAGACAGCTCAGGGAAGAAGTGGCTCGGTTAATCAACAAGGGACATCTCAGGGAGTTTCTCAGTGATCGGGACAAAACCCAAATCCTAGAAAGGGAGATAAACAGAAAGAACGAGATAGGGGAGCCGCAACACGTCATCCACATGATCATGGGAGGAATCGACATCCCACAGGAGCCGGTACTCAGATGAACGAAGATATCCATCACCAGGGAAAAAAGGACTCGAGGGTATATGCCCGAAGACGCCCTCACATTCAGTGACGAAGACATCGAAACCTTGTCTCAACCTCACAACGACGCTCTGGTAATATCTTTTCTGGTAAATACATTTCAAATTAAACGTGTACTTGTAGACCAATAGGTAGCTTGGCCAATATAATCCAGTCTAGAGTGGTAGAACAACTCGGGGTTCTCGAACAAATCGTGCCAGCCACTCGAGTGCTAAACGGATTCAACATGGCAAGAGAAATAACCAAGGGAGAAATCACCATCCCGGTCAACATGGTTGGCGCAATACAAAACACCAAATTTCATGTCATCGATGGGGACATGAGATACAACGCCTTGCTAGGAAGGCCATGGATATACTGCATGAGAGCGGTGTCGTCGACCCTCCATCAGATGATGAAATTTCCCACAAATGAGGGAATAAAGACAGTGTAGGGGGAGCAACACACCGCAAAGGAAATGTTTGCTGTACATGAGGTGGCGCCAATGACAATGCTCACCACAAATCCAGCCGGACAGCCATAAAGAGATATACCCCTGGCCGCTTCCGAGCTCTTGATAACGGACAGTACCACATCCATGGACGGGTAAAGATAGTCGTAGCCGCAGCTAAGACGCTACCGCGATCGAGGTTTGACTAACCCCCTTTTGCTATTTGGTTAAATTTAGTGCTAACTTGTACGCCGATACCCAGCAAGGAAAGAACGGGACTCCTCCCGACTCAAGAACCTCGGGTTTTAAAGCATGCGCTGCACTCTTTTCCTTCGGCCAAATTTTAGTCCCGAAATGGGTTTTGCTAGCAAAGTTTTTAACGAGGCAGCACATATATGCGACCAGTGGGAGTTTAGAGAGGTATTCGAAGCTTCACTCTGATCAGCCTCAAATACTGGAAAGCATCATCCTAGGAGACTGTTTTCTTGGAGGAATCAAAGCAAGCTGAGGAAGATTCCAAAAGAAAATTATGTACTGGACCAAACGGTCGAATGAACTGTGTCCGCATAAAAGTACCGAATCCTTAACGACCAAGGCATGTATTTGTACTAAGCAATGAGAAGATTGTTTTTTCGCCGACAAAGCAAATTCAAAGAAATTGCCATTTTTTAGGGGAAGCCCCCAAAATTGTCTCGGGGACTACCGCCACAGCCCAAGGTAGTAAGATTACAAGTGGGTGACCTCGGGTTTACTCAAAGTTGTAAGACTTCGAGTATGGCATAACCCGACCATACGATCCCGAATTCAAAAGCCAAGGTTGTATATTCGAATTTGTAAGACCCCTAAAAAGGCATACATAGATGTCGAGGACGCGATACTCAGGATTAAGGGCTACGGCCAAAAAAGAATGACTACGGTTAGTAAGGTTACGACCAAAGAAGAATGACTACGGTTAGTAAGGCTACGGCCAAAAATGAATGACTACTCTCATTAAGGCTACGACCAAATAAAAATGACTACGGTCTACGAGGCTATGGCCAAATTAAGAGCAATTCAGGGACGCCCGACTATCGCCGTAAAATTATATCCTCCAAAAATATTTCGGAAAGAACCGGTTAAAATCATGCTACCTATGATGTAAGCAAGAGTTTCGAACATTTTCATGTCGGCTCATAAAAAAAGAGTTTCGAAACATTTTCATGTTGGCTCGTAGGGAAAAAACCTCCGAGGTGCCCGTTCGTCATGACTCATAATCGAGGCTCTTTTGGGCCATCGAAGAGGCAAAGCGAACACAAAAAATTCCAAGTAAATCTTTCAGCAATGAGAAATATAGTCATGCTAAAGACTGGCTCAAACTGAATCAAAAGAAACCCGAGGGTAGACGTCATAGATCCAACTTGACTTGAAGGTCGAAAACCCGGGACAGGTTAAACTAAAAGCGCCCCAAAGGCTAACATATCGGAGCCTAAGAGTTGGCAATAAAGTTCCCACGTGTCAGTTCAACTCTGAAATTAAAGGCATAAACGCAAAGGAAGCAGTACTAGGCCATTTTTGATCGATCGCGGTACGAACCAAAATCGGGAATAAAAGGAAAACAAATGTGAATAAACCAAAATGAACAGAGATTCTCATGTGGTGATTACTAATGCACTTACAAACTCTCCCAGCGAAGGTTTATGAAAAAATCCTAGTCTACTCTCGGGGATAGTTCCCCCGAAGATCTCTGAACGTCTGCACTCACACCAGAAAGGAAGACCTGGGCATCTATCTCGTTCGCTTCGGCCCGCTTTATCTCTTCCGAAAGATCAAAGCCTCGAGCGTGTATCTCTTCAAGGGTCTCCCTACGGGGCTTACACCGAGCATACTCCTTTCTCCGTCTCTCTTTATCAAGGGCTTCCCTCAGCGCGGCCCCAATGTCGGTAGCATCCCTTAGGTAAATGCTACCTTTTTGTCAGCTTTCGCTCGCGCCTCCTCGGCTTTGGCCCCAGCATCGATAGCCTCATTTTTCATCCATACTAGATCGACTTCCAGCCTCTCTATTCGACTTGTTAACATTGAGTTGTCTTCCCGAACATTCCGAATGTGCACTTTGAGGGCAGAGACCTTGGCCAGACCACTCTTACTGGTTTCAACCTGAGCGTCTTTCCGGGCCTTCAGCCCAATGCACCCACGCTCGGTCTGACCGGCTCTGCCCCATAGACGCTCTAAGTCCTCTGTCTTTTTCTCACTTCAACATCAAAACGTTAGACCCTGAAAACAGGAAAAAGACACGGATGACGCTAAAAGCATACAACACTCGGGTCGGAATCACCTATTCCTCAAGGCGACCCTCGTAGTCGCGACACCGATTAACCTCGTGTCGAAGGTGTGTCAGTTCCTTCGCATGTTTATCGCTAAGTAGCTTGAAGGATTTCTCCCCATCCAGAGCCTTCCGCAATTCGTACCTAAGCTGTTCAAAAACCTGCAGAGGGCAAGTTTTAGTTAAAAATGGAGATATGAAATGAAAGTGCTAGAAATTCGTGGGATCGTACCGTGGCACAAAATTGCTGCGTGTCTTCGAAAGACAGGCGAACATCTTCGGGATTGGCCCGGCGAAAAGGAACACGGTTGTTAGCAGCCCCATCCCCGTCCAATGGGCCTTGACCCTAAAACTGCGTTGAAGTACTTTCGGCATGCGAGCCTAATGTCGATAGACAATCTTTCCTCCTTGAAGCACTTTCATAAAGATGGTTAGGTAAGGACAAAGGGGAAGCCCCGTCGCCGCTTTTGCATCTCTGGGAGGAATTAGCCTCGCGGCCAGCCTCTTCGTCCGCCAAAGACACCTTACTCTTGGTGCGTTGTTCTAGCCCCGAGGCCGTCGACTCTTTGCTCTCTTTAGGGAATTCCAATTTCGCTCCCAGTAGCCCTTCGACATCTGCAAAAGGAGAGGCCAGCCGGAAAAATCACTGGTCCTCAGGAGAAAAAGAATTCGGCGATGCTCACCTAGAGGCCTGACCTCCCATCTACCCTTTGATAAGTCATTCCATTTACGCTCATCGTGGGAAGAACAAATCATCAGACCCCGAATCCAACCCGCCAGACTGGGGACCTCGCGTGGGGACCGCGAGGTCGCTGAAAAGGGAAGAGAAAGATGTAGTATGAGGTCGGCGTCCATATCGGACAAATGCAATGATGATAAGAGTACACCACTTACGCGTAAGATTCCACTCTCCAGGAAATGGCAAATATTCTGCAGGAATTATGTCGGCGGTCCGCACTTGGACAAATCGCCCGGTCCATCCCCGATCTTCATTCTTCTCTCCCTTGGCAACGGACGATATGGAGGTTAGACGTAGCAAGGTAACAAGCCCCCTGCAGTGCATAGGGAGATACAACCTAATGAGGTGATCGAGGGTAAACTCAGTCTCGGCCTTCTGCGCAAGAAACCTAATCATATGCACGATCCTCCAGAATGATGGGTGGACCTGCGCCAGAGTAACTTGGAATTCCCAGCAATATCCGAGGATGACCTTATCGAAGGGGGCCCTACACGCTCAGAAACCCTTCCACGTGAGTCATGATGTCTTCCCCTGAGGAGGGGTCCCACAGTGTCACCTCTCTTCCCCATCCGCAATCTCTCCATACTGCCTCGAGGTAATCTCTGCCCGTCGATGGCATGAGACCTGACGTGCATCCTCGACCGCTCTGAACATTGAAGGACTCCCCTAGCGCATGGCCTTCCCTTGGGAAAAAGGTCCAGCGAGTTGTTTGGCGCAAACTGACGGTGTACCGTCAGCCGAGCAAGGAGTGGAGGCAGACCTTTTCCTTCCCTGGCTTACAGGTTCAGGCGCGGTAGCCATAATTATCGTAAAGTAAAAGGGGAGAGCAAAGTTTATAAGAAAAAAGTAAAAGTTGAATGACGGAATAATTGTATGAGGAAACAACTATTCTATAAGAGCTAAGTCTTCAAGAAAGGAGCAAGAGTGCGTATACTTATATATATATATATATATATATATATAGAGAGAGAGAGAGAGTAGCGGCTGTTCGCCTAACCCGAAGGTCGATAAATTCCAACCAGCTCATTTATTCCCTCTTCGGGAAACGCACCAACGAGTTTGCCTCGATTATTTTACGAAACTTCAGGGACCCTCGACGGATTCCACTCGAATCAAGGATCCCCTCGGTCATGATCATGAAACCTTAAGAATCACTTACGTTGATGCAATCCAGGACAAAGTTTCGCCCCGAGGGCCCGGCTGTCCCAAGAACGGGATCCAAAAAATTGAGATCGAATCAGGAAGGAGTAACTTCACAAAAGTAAACTCAAAGCCAAACGCAAAAATCATTATTTTTACAAAATTATGTACAAGGTTATGTCTTCACAAAATGCTGCCCTAAAGGGAAGGGAGAGACAGGACTATTCTTCGCCCTCACCGTCGACCGAATCACGAGCAGAATCACTACCGGAACTGGCATCGGACGGGGACGTAGGCCTCTCTCTTCCTCCAAAACCCTGGCCTCTCCAACCTCGGTATGAAAGTCGGCACCCCGGGCAATCGCTTCCTCAAGCACCAACCTCCTAGCTCGGGCATGGGCATGCTGAACAGCTCGAGCTAATTTCCGCCCTACCTCTTTAGATATTTTCCTAGCCTGGTTATTAGCAGCAATAGTGTCCCGTCTCTGTGATACAATGTGATCTTCGGCCTCAGACCTGGCCATGGATAGTCGAGTTATCTCCTCCTGAGCATTTCGAAGAAAGTCATGCGCCGAAGTTAGCTGTCCTCGCAGAAGTTGACCCTCCGAGGCCATAGCTTCGATTCGCCCCCTAAGCTCAAGTTTCTCGTTATCCTTAGCTCCTGCCTCTTCTTGGAGCCGTTCCACGAGGGCACTATTCTGATGTACCTGCAAAAGGCGAACTAAATTAGCAAAGTTGAGTTGCATGATGACAATCCTACGAGTGTCACGATACCTGTTCATCGAAACTAGCTCGGAGTGCTTGCAGCTCATCCTTGTTAAGAGCCAGGGAAACCTTTAATTCCCTTATCTCGGAGGCATACTTCCCGAGCTCCCCTTAACATCGGATAAGTTCGATGTTTAAACTAGAAAAAGTAGAGTTGTATGCTTCCTTGGCCTGCAACATAGGGGGCAGTTAAGCAAACAGAAGAAAATCTTCGGGATGGATAATAGTGAGACAGAAAAAGTACACGTTCCAGGTGTCCCTCGGTCTCTCCAAAAGTGGCAGGGGCGCTAGGGTTAGCTGCATACTCGATGTCATCAAATAGGTCTTCAAAAGTACCATCTCCCCCTCGGAGGACATTTTCGCTGGGGGAGCCCCGTTCCTGGGCATCCTTAATCTCCCCGGAGGAAAACGATTGGCTTAGAGCAGAACCACATGCAACATCAAGGCCGAGCCCCCCGAGCCCATCAAGGAGGAACATGTCGGGGTTCGATGATGGCTCACGAGTCGCGATCAAAGCTCCCTTGAGATTTCCCTCTGAGCAGGGGAAGGCAACGTCAGTCATCCTAAGCTCTTCGATCCCACAGTCAGCGGACGGTGAGGTGATTGTGCCCCCCCCCCCCCCCCCCCCCCCCCCCCCCCCCCCCCCAAACAAAA